>JBBYHO010298655.1:0-30591 GCA_038382025.1 Adansonia gregorii | reverse complement strand
AATAATGAGATACCCTTTTCAAAATAAAAGTCAAGATTTTTCAATTTTTGTAAAAATAAAACCTTTTGTATTCCATAGGTTCTCTAGTGGGTATGACAGAAAATGATAAAAATCTCTGTGTTCTCTTGGTTCTTCGAGAGGGTATGGAAGAAATTTTGATTTCCAACAACATTACAATTTGACTTTCATGGAATAATAAATTTCTTTAATAAAATATTATGGGAATTATAATTAAATATCAAATGTTGGAATTGAACAAAAATCAAAATTTAAGTTAACACGCAATTAATAGGTACCGATTACTGAGCATCATAAGAATATCAATCCTTACTTATGATTATAACCAACTCTCGGACCCTTTTAAGTGATCTTTGGTATGAGTGCAGACCTTGGAGTTTGTTTTCATGGGTTTCCTAGCCCTCAAAAATATAAACTCCGGCAGGTGTCCAATCTCCCCTGGCTAAACTATAATTCTTGATATTAACAAAACAAAAAATTTTCATTATATTTTTTACATAAATTTGTTATATTTTATTCATATGTTTCACTAGCCCTTTTTTATTTCTTTTGTAGCATTATTTTTAAAGGGAATTTAGGGTAAGGCTTTATTATTTTTTAAAGTGTCAAGCCATAAAGGTTAGTTGTTCCCTTGCATACACTGTGCAGATGCATATGCATTAAATTCTCTTTCACATACGTGGAAGGAGCATAGGTACCTAATATTTTAGGAGGGGTAAGGTAACTCTGCCTTTTGAGGTGTTAGCTTTTGTTTAGGCTAGTGAAAGGCCTACCAGGTGTAAATTCCTATGCTTGTCTGAGGTGTTGGCTTGTTATAGGCATGGAAGATACTCCCACTTAAATTGAACCCTTTCCGACATAAACCTGCAATGAGTAAGGATTAAGGTACTCATCAGCTCTTTCTGGACTCGATGAACATTTTGAGAACCTATTTAGACATCTAACCTAAACCTCATGTAAGGAACTATAGGAGACTCACCTAGTTAGAGCCATACTCGATTCTATAGGATACCAAATTAGGTATACATGGGGGAACACTTTTGGGGGAATACTTCTAACCCTTTACTGTTATGATTTGATTTTCTTCATATTATTAATTGTATGTTGTGTTATTATGATATATTTTACTTTTATTAATTTTTTATTTTATGAAAGAGTTTTTTTTATTCTTGGCATCACATTTATATATATATATATATCCCATGGAAACATGTAAATTCATTCATGCACCTGCAAAGTCCACATTCTTATATGTTCATGCATTCATAATTTCCATAATGTATTAATTCGTTTCATTTATTGTATTTCAAGAATCAAAATAATTTAGAGGCAAAGGTCAATATGTTTATGTTCATCTAAGAAGAGTTCAACCATAAAGTCTATGGAATGGAAAATCTGTTCAATAGACTGATAAAAATGGTTAAGGGTTTACATGAAAGAAAAAAAGATCACATATTGAAAGTATTAGAATACAGGGGAAATCAAATGATTGCAAAGATAAGTTTTTGGGCTACTAGCCAGATTTTGTGAATATAAGGTTTAAAAAAATGAATAATTAGGGTTCTCAAAAATCCTTTGGAAGCACAACACAATTAGGAAAATTTAATATTTGCAAGAGCAATTCTTTTTGTTACTTTGCTTTTGAATTTTGTAAATATGACTATGTATGATGACAATCAATGGATAAGGTAAAGAATTTTGGTAAGTGGTACAATGCTATTGAATCATGACTCAAATTCCTTGGATTCTTGTTTCCACAATAATCTTTATGTCTGTTGAATCATGTCTCATTCCCTTATTTTTATATTTGTTCATTCACACATTTTTTTCCATTTATTGACATACATACATGGATAATAATAAAGATAAATGTTGACAAGATATATGTATTCATGCATACTGATTTAAGTTCCTTTCTCATTTTTTAAGGCAAAATAACACGAATCATGAAATGGAAGGCATCATAAACTACAAGCTCGATGAAGTTTCTTGGAACAAACAAGTTCATTTGCACCTAGTAAAATATTATTTATACTTTTGTGGGGATTCGAGTAAGTACAAGCTTAAAGACAATTCTTTAACATTTAAAATACAAAGTCAGTGGACGCTAGTGTTGGTTCCCTTCATAAGGGGTAGTTGTAAAAATCGTTTCATAAGAACATAATTAGGGTCCTTGACTTTAACAAGAATGAAAGGTCATACAAAAGCAAAACCATAACTAAATATTGTTATTACACAAATAGTCCCTTATCATAACAACACTTTTGTTGAGGATCTGGGAAGTATCAGTTGAATGGTAGTTACCTCAAAGTATTTAATTTTCATTATACCAACACTTTTATCGGGGATCTAGGGAGTATCAGTTGAATGGTAATTACCTTGAAGCACTCAATTTTCATCATACTAACACTTTTGCTGAAGATCCCAAGGAGTGCAAGATGGAAGATAGCCACCTCAAAGTACATAATCTTTGGGAAGCCAATCCCATAATACATATTATTGTTGACGGAGGGGCAAAATGTAACATATGTGGGACAAGAAGTCATTCACAACCAATGGAAGCTAGCATCATAAGAAGTTGGAAAAATAAGGAAATCCATTCGGACAGTATCCTCGACCCCAACTTTTCATTGTTCAGCAGCCTTACTAGAATTAGATGATCTCTACTATTCCAACAAAACTTGAAAACTCCTTACTCAAGGTTGTATGATTTGAGTGTCAGCGTACAACACTTTTTGTCTAAGGATTCCATTAACCAATGCATGGTGTTTAATGTAAAGATAATTGAAGTATCAACTTGGTCTGTAAGAGATCACAAGTTGCTATAAATTCCAAACTTGAATTATTTGGATGATTCTTTGCCATGCAATGAGCTTTTGGATTAATTTTTTTCCTAAAGAATCTAGTAAAGAATCAAGTCTCATGTAATGGCTGTGCTTATGGCATGATTGAGATGAGAAGAAATAACAACTCATCTTATGGCATTTTCGAGCTTGAAAACTTAGAGTTCAATACACCTCATGATGTTTCACTAGCTAGTTTACAATTCAGCTCGGGGATACTAATCTAATAAAAATTTGAAATTAGTGGATGCCGATCAAGGATGATTGGTTTAAGGGCTATCAACCTTATGGTAGTAAGCCAATCAAGGGTAATTCCTATCTTAACTTCCAAATTCTATGCATTTCTTATGGAAACTATAAATTTTGAAATGAATTTTAGTTTTTAAATATTGTGCATTTTGTAATAGACCATGAATTTTGTTAATAATGGTTTCCAATATCTAGAATAATGAGAACATTTTGGAAAAAAAAATTTTTTGGTAGATGATCACCATTAGTTTGAACTTTTTCAAAAAGATCCTTTGCCTCTACATATGTAATTATCTTAGGCATTGAACTATAGACTTTTCACTATTTGAGACCCTCCATATCTAAATGTTCTTGTCTATGGATTCTCTAAAAGACTTACAAATAGGTTATGCTCCTAAAAGATTCAGATATCACTAGTCAGACGTGTGTTAAAGTAATGATAGTAATTTCAAGATCTCCCTCAATTGGATAACATTTTGCTATGACTTTCTTAACACTTTTCCAAATCCTTGATTCAAGAAGAATGAGAGTAAACTTTAGCCAAAATGTACTTTTCTTTCAAACAAAACCTTTACAAACCAATGCCTGATATATAAAATATGAAATCTAAGATGCTTTTCATGCCAATCCAATTTTCTTTCCTAAAGGCTTAACCAAAATCAAAATTTGTTGGTGGTTATGAAGCTAATAATGTTGAGGGGCATGCCTTAAGCATTTAAAAATTAGTGTAACATCACGTTGTTGAGATATTCAAAATGATTTAAAAAAAAATTATCCTTTTCCTAGCAAAATGCTTGTCAGTTCAGATGGCTTTTTTTGAAATGAAAATTAGCCTTCTTTCTCTATCTTTTTTTAAATATAGAAAATAATTCCCTGTGCAATCTCCTTTGAGCTTGATAATTTATATAGAAAATTATTCCTTTTTCAATCTCCTTTGGGCTTGATAATTTATTTTCTTTTTTTGAACCTTAATCAAGGATCACCCTCTAAATTGAAGGGCAAATAAAGCAAAGCTTCAAGATCAGAAGGGCCAAATTCCATTTTAAAGTTACAAAAAGAACAAGTTAGATGTCATGAAGTAAATTTTGAAGATAGAAGAAAGTTTCAAATTTTAAGTTCAAATATTCAAAGTAAAGAATAAAGAAAATGTCAAGTTCTTTCAGAATGAAGAATGAAAAAGTTTTGAAGAAAGAGAAAGAAAAAAAAAAGAAGAAGCAATGAAGAATTAAGTAAGTAAAAGTATTTATCTTTAAAGACATGCCAAAATCTACACTTTTTGAAAAAGAGATGATCTTTGATTTAATAACCCTTGAACACTTTATTTGGGCCTATTTATGCTTTTTTTCCCTAAACTAAAACCATGGCCTACATTATGTACCTAACAAAGTCCACTTAGATTAGACATGGCTATTTGAGTTGTCTGGCTATTCTTAGGAAACTCTTTAAAAGTTCATCTTTTTACATGATTTTTGAGTCCTTAATAATATAGTGGGGCAAGCTTAAAGGTCTTGGAATTGGTACTAAATCAAGAAAAATGGCCACCAATGGTAGAGAACTTTTCATGCTAATTTAAAAATGATCCCAAACCCATGAAAATTTCATGACATCAACAAAAAGTTAAGTCAAATGCCCAAGCACTGATTCCTTTCAAAATGAACTTTCAAAACTTATACCTAAACTTATAAACGAATGCTTACCAAAAGCCTTTCACTTTAATCCTTTTAGACTTCATGTTTACTAGCATTAGTTTAACACCTATCGTACTATTGTGTTTAAAGATTAAAAAGATGTTATAACTTGATTGTTTGCTGTTCAAGGAATTTCCATGAAATGAACATGCATTTGAATTTAGTCTTGAAAACCCTAGACCTTTTTGTATCAATGTTTTCAAGATAAATTTTTGCTAGTGCCACCCCATTTGTGGCTCTAAATTTATTCTTTCATCTCATTCAAAAAAGTCCTAAATGGTGATCATCTATCATAAAAAATTTTTAACATTATGATGAAGATAACATATCCATTATCCTTGATATTGGAAAATCGATGATTAAGATTTTTTGGAATTTTCATAGTTTTGATCAACTTTTTTCTCAAGGTAAGAATAAAAAGGTGATCACATTCCATAAATACTAGAATTTTAATGAAATATAATGCTTTTCATGAATTCATAGAAGTAGGCAAATATGCCTTTAGAAGATATTCATCCAATTGCATAAGTTATATTACTGAATCAATGAATACTAATTTAATAGTAGATATTTGATGACTGTTTAGGAAAAATTAAATGATTCTTTCAAGAAATCTATCACCTTCTTACATGATCCTATGGTAAAGTAGGTGAAGAAGGCTTTGAAAAAGGTTTGATGTTGATATTCAAAGTATTCAAAAGTTTTTCTCAAAGAAACTATTTTCAATACTTCGATGGCAATACTTAAAGCATCCAAAATATTTTTAAAGCTTCGATGGCTATATTTGAAGCATCTAAATGAGTTTTTATTGCCTCTTCATGTGACTCTATGGTAAGGTAGGTGGAGTAAGATTTAAGTTAGGTAAGTCTATTATCTTGATAATTGATCAAGTCTTAAATGTTACACTAACCTTTTTATTTATTAACTTGTTGTCTTTATCTTGGTCAACTTTTTATCCCTATTAACTTATCAATTTTATCCCTGTTGACTTATTGGTTTTATACTAGTCAACTTTTTATCACTGTTGACTTATTAGCTTTGTCTCAGTGAATCATTTTATCCCTGTTGGCTTGTCAGTTTAGTCTCGATCAATATTTTATCCTTGTTGACTGGTGAGCTTAATCCTAGTCAACCTCTTTTATCCTGTTGACATGTTAGCTTTATCCCAGTCAACCCTTTTATCCCCGCTGGCTAGTCAGCTTTGTCCCGGTCAAACTTTTATCCTTGTTGACTTGTTGGCTTTATCCTAGTTAACCCTTTTATCTCGACTGACTTATCGACTTTGCCTAAGTTAATCTTTTCCTTTTTGTTGACTTGTCGACTTTGTTTGATTAATCTTTTCTCCTTATTAACTTGTTAACTTCACCCCAGTCAACTTTTGTCTCCCTATTAACTTATCAGGACTTGCTGGCTTTGTCCTAGTCAACTCTTTTATCCTTGTTAACTTGTTAGCTTTGACCCAGTTAAACCTTTTATCCTTGTTGACTTGTCAGTTTTATCCCAGTCAACCCTTTTCTCCCTATGAACTTGTTGGCTTTGTCCTAGTCAACTATTTTATCCTTGTTGACTTGTCGACTTTGTCCCAGTCAACCTTTTATCCCTGCTAACTTGTTAGCTTTACATCAGTCAGCTCTTTTTATCTTGTTAACTTGTTAGCTTTGTCCTAATCAACCCTTTTATCCCTGTTGGCTTGTCGACTTTGTCATGATTAACCTTTGCTCCCTATTAAATTATCAAATTTATCTCGATCAACCTTTTCTCCCTATTAACTTGTCGACTTTATCCCAATCAACCCTTTTAGCCCTATTGACTTGTCAGCTTTATCCAGATTAACCTTTTTTCCCTGTTGACTTGTAGACTTTATCTTGGCCAATTTTTTCTCCCTGTTGACGTGTCAGCTTTGTCTTGGCCAACATTTTCCCCCTGTTGACTTGTAAGTTTTTTCTTAGTCAACTTTTTCTCCCTATTGACTTGTTAACTTTATCCTAGTCAACCTTTTTCTCCTTGTTGACTTATTAGCTTTATCCCAGTCAGCTTTTTCTCCCTGTTAAATTATTAACTTTGTCCCTATTGACTTATCAACTTTGTTTCTGTCAATCTCTTCTCCCTTTTAACTTGTTGGGTTTGTCTCGATCAACTTTTTCTCCCTACTAACTTGTTAACTTTATCTCAATCAACCCTTTTCTTTCTATTTACTTGTTGACTTTATCTTATACAAACCTTTTCTTCTTGTTGATTTGTCGACTTTGCCTAAGTTAACTTTTTCTCCTTGTTGACTTGTTGATTTTGTCCTACTCAACCCTTTATCCCTGTTGGCTACTTGACTTTGTCTTAATCAACCTTTTCTCTTTATTGACTTGTCGATTTTGTCTTAGTTAACCCTTTTCTCCCTATTGACTTATCAGTTTTATCCTAGTCAACCTTTTTGTCCTTATTAACTTGTCAGCTTTGTCTCGATCAACCTTTTTTCCCTATTGACTCGGCAATTTTATCTCGGTTAATCTTTTTCCTTGTTAACTTATCGATTTCGTCCCAAGGAACCTTTATGCCTAGTGACTTGTTGACTTTATCCCAGTCAACCTTTCTATCCTTATTGACTTATTAATTTTATCTCGGTCAACCTCTTATCTTTGTTGACTTATCTATTTCATCCCCTCAAGCCTTTTTAACTTAGGTTTTACCTTATTCACCATTTTAATTCAAGGTTTTTCTTTTGGGCTGATTAGTTTTTATGTTTATTATTAGTTTTGATTATCTTTCACACATCTTAACGACCTAAATGGAATCATGTCTATTTGGTCTTTGCCACATTCTTGATTCTCAATAATGGTTAAAAAGGGGCAACTGTGATGTCTAACTTTGTCTGACTCCCCTTTTCATTTTCGATAATCTTGAATATCTAATATTGAGAACGTAATAGCAACCCTTATTGGGAATAACCTTTTTCAGATGAATCAGACATTCTCAAAACCTTTTTATTCATAGTTAAATGGCCACAAGTTCACGTGATAAAAAAAGAATCACATTTTGATCTTTAAGAGAAATATTTAGGAAGAAAATTTTTTCAAGCCAAGATGTTTAGCCGAATGCTTGTTGATATATGGCAGTATTTTAATGCATAATTTCATATGATTTTTATAATTTTTAGGTTACTTTATTATGTAGGGACTAAAATGATAATTTAGAGAAGTGTAGGGGCGAAATTGCAAACTTTGGTATTTAAGGGGTAGAATGGTCATTTTGTAACTTTTAAAAATTTCTATTATACCTATGGCCTTCCATAGATGGAAACTTTCAAAACTTTTTGTATTTTCTTGATTTTTCATCAGGTACGAAATGAAATGTTAAAAAAAATTTTAGGGGCTTAGTAGCAAATTTTGCATTTAAAGCTAAATTTTAAACTTTAGTTTCCCATTTAAGGTAAATTCATCATTTTAGATTAGTCTTACCAGGATACTTTCACGTCAAAGGTATACCCCAGAGGTATTTTAGTAATTTTGCTTATCAAGATGCTTTTACGCCAAAGGTCAATGTTTAGGATTGGTTTAGCCTTCCAAGGTCATTTTAAAGTCCATTAAGGTTATCGAGATACGTTCAAGTCGAAGGTATACCTTAGGAGTATTTTAGTAATTTTGCTCACTGAAGATGCTTTTACACCAAAGGTGAATATTTTAAAATTGAATTAGCATTCTATGATCATTTTAAGGTCCATTATGGTTACTGAGATGCTTTCACGTGAAGGTATACCCTAAAGGCATTTTGATAATTTTTTTATTAGGACACTTTTATCCCAAAGGTGAATATTTAGGATTCTATAGCCTTTCAAGGTCATTTTAAGGTCAATTAAGGTTACCACGGTGCTTTTATGTCGAAAGTGTATCTTAGAGGTATTTTGGTAATTTTGCTCATCAAGATACTTTTACACCAAAGGTGAATATTTAGGATTGGTTTAGCCTTCCAAGGTCATTTTAAGGTCTATTAGGGTTATCGGGATATTTTCAGGTCGAAGGTATACATTAAGGGTATTTTGGTAATTTTACTCATAAAAAAGCTTTTACGCTAAAGGTGAATATTTAGGATTGGTTTAGCCTTCCATTTTAAGATCCATTAGGGTCATCGAGATACTTTAATGTCAAAGCTATACTCTAGGGGTATTTTAGTAATTTTGCTCATCAAGGCGCTTTTACGCCAAAGGTGAATATTTTAAAGTTGGTTTAATCTTTTAAGGTATTTTATGGTCCATTAGGATTACTGGGATGCTTTCGTGTATAAGGAATACCTTGAGGGCTTTTTGATAATTTTTCATTGGGATGTTTTTTTCTTGAAGGTGAATTTTTAGGATTAATTTAGCCTTTCTATATCATTTTAAGGTTTATTAGGGTTTTCAAGGTACTTTCATGTAGACGGTATAGTCTAAGGGCATTTTCATAATTTTTCTTCGAGTATAGGCTTAGACATGCATTTGGATGCTTTTAGGCCAAAAGTGCATATTTAGGATATGTTCACCCTTTTTCAAGTATTTTTGAGTCTTTTAGCGGTTACCGAGATCCTTTACGTCGAACGAATACCCTAAGGGTGTTTTCATAATTTTGTATTAGAACCATATCCTATATGAGTACTAGGATACTTTCACATCGAAAGTACACATTATAAATATATGCAACATATGAGGTCATTTCTAGGTCATAGTGTCTATATTTTTTATAATAAAATTATTTTTATAAATAAGCCAATGTCTTATAATTAAATTAATACGTAGGATTCCTACCAGAATATGCGGGGGATTCTATGGATTACTTCAATAACGAAATACCCTTTTCAAAATAAAAGTCAAGATTTTTCAATTTTTGTAAAAATAAAACCTTTCATATTCCACAGGTTCTCCAACAGGTAAGATAGAGAATGATAAAAATCTTCTTGTTCTCTTGGTTCTCTCAGAGGGTATGGAAGAAATTTTGATTTCCAAATGTCGCAATGTACCTTGGGGTGGATCCTTGCGGATCTATAGGTGTATACGACTTAAAATATTTTTCTAACTAGGAAATGTCTTCTTGATCGAGACTTTTCCTTCGTAATGTGATCAGAATAAGAAAGTATAGGTTCTCGACTCGTGATACAATGAGGGGGACCATAAGATGAATAGCTAACCTTATAGGTCTCAGATGACCATCACAAAATGGCAAACACTTGGAGTTACCACCAATCATTTTGGGCTAGGCATGATCAGATGCCTATTTAAACATATGTCTTGAGTTACGGAACTTAAAACATCGATCCCGTGGTCTGCATAGTATAAAGATTCACCATTTGAGTTTGGGGTTACACATGATGAGGCATAAACCTCTTCGTGATGCCTGAAATTGGTATCTTACTAGTTATCTTATCTCAGTTTCGATTCTTTAAATCTTAACTCGTCCCTATTTTGATATAACCCTCTTTTGATGCATGAATTTTATAGAAATACAAATCCAGGTTTTGATAAAAAAATTTAATCTCATATACGCCTCGAATAGATGGGGAATATAGAAATTTTTAATAAAAATGACCACTGGATTTTACTCTAAAAATGGAATATTCTATTTTCGGTACTAGAGAGATACCAACGCGGAACATCACTTTTAATTTTACTTGAAATGACTTGCAAATATGAATGCGAATAATCATCACAAAGAAATCACACTAGTAAGGCAACGAATGAAGTAACATAACATGAACCATTCAATGTAATGATAAAAAGAAGGGATGGACTATTGGAATTTATCTCGCGATTGGCATCGATTATTTGGGAATAATTAATAAAAAATTTTCAAGACGGATCTGGGTTCCTTGATTGAATGAGTTTTTTTAAATAAAAATGGGCATAACTCTTGACATGTTCATGGAAATCCGAGAAGAAGAAAAATTTAATTGTAGTTGAAAAATAGGGTTGGTGTATCCCCTTAAAAAGATAAGGTTAGAGTATCCTCGAGATGATAAATAATTTTGACAAAGAAAGATTTTTAAATCTTAACAATTTTAAAAAAGTGGGGTTAAAGTATCCCCTCAAAAAGTCTAGGTTAGAGTATCCCCAAAAATAACATGTCTGATACTCTTTAAAGAAGTCAAGTTGGAAAACTTAAGTTGATAAAACTTTGTGATTTGGAAAATGAGTGATCATTTTAGCGCTTTTTGATAAAAAAATTATTGTGAATAAGGATGGTAAAGATGTAAAAAAAAAATTCATGCCTTGATACGAGGCTTTGGGAGGTCAAAGCATGTTCTTGAGGCTGATCAAGGTAATACGGTGACATTCGAATGTCTTATGAAGCTTGGGAAAACAACTTAATTTTGACCATAACCGAAAATAGGGGGACAACATCACATTATCCCATTTTCTAAATTTCTTCTAAATTGGTTTGAAGGTTTTAGAGGGTGAACAAGAAACCGTTAGAGAGGTAACTTGACGAGGGTCAATCTCAGAATATTCCTAATATCCCAAAAAATCACTTTACGGGGGAATAAATTTTCAAGTTTGGATTAATTATGCTATTGGCAGAGCATACAAGGGACAAGATGGGTTAAAATTTAAAAAATTACCCCAAACTTGTTTTGTATCAAAAATTTGCAAATAATACCTTTCTGAAAAGGGAATTTCATGAATCTTTTAGGAAAAATGTTTGAAGGATTTGGAAAAATCATTTAATGGGCCTGAATGGCCCAATCAGAATATATGTTGCTGATTCTAGGGGTTCTAGACAGTTTAGATTTGAAAAATCACAACTCTTTCATCCGGAATGATTCGGGGGATAAATAAGACATCGTTTTAAAGATAATTTGACACATATTGAGAGAAAAATATCAAAAAATTCATCAAAAATCATTTTAGATTTTAAATTGATTTTTCAATTTGCAACAACTGTGCTACCAACAGGGGACAAAGCAAAGCGAGGGATATTTTTTATTTTTCTTTGTGTTTTCAGGCCCAAACTCGGGTCATTGATATTCAAATGTCCATGATTGAAGGGAAAGAGTGGCATGAGAGTTACAAACTCATTTAAATGCCCCGGAGTAGTTTAGGATGATGAAACAACCCGTTGATCATACTACTCAAGGTTTTGACTCAAAATAAGGCACAAATATTTCGAGAACAGGTGTAGGGCCATTTTTTTCAAAAACATCAAAAGTTTTAAGCTCGTTTAATTAGGATTCCAGATTTGAAAGACTTAATTTTTCCCAGATTTTTTAGCTAACTTTAACGAAAATACTAAGTTCATTTTAATCCTTATTGGTTAAGGTTAACATGCTTGGTTTAGGGAGGTTTTGAAAGTTAGTTTTTGATAGGCATCAAACATGCACTTAGATTAAGAGAAAACAATGAACATACAAGGGGATGGCATATAACATGAATGAGGATGCTAACTTTACCAATGGTCTTGACAAAGAAAGTGTTATGCACATATCATATTAAGTGAAGCATGCTGAAAATGACAATGATTCATGTCAAATGCAAGTTAACATATAAGCATGCTTGAAACACGCTAGGCTAAGTATTTGTGCGTGGGTTGAACATAACACGATGCATGCATATGGCATAAAATGCATGAACAAAAGCCGTCAAAAATAATAAGGATGAAATAAGATACTTTGCATATCAAAAGGGGCATCAAGACATCCAAATCCTAAGCTACCACAACCAAAAGCCACAACAACACATGAGAATCCTAATATGGTGATGGAAGCATGAAAAGCTCACTAAATGATAAAGATGCTAAAAAGCAAAAAATGAAAGTGATTAAGTAGGAAATTATATCAATAAAGCTTTAATTTTTGGTTAAGTGGTTAGAACAGTAGAGATAGCATGAATTCTCCTCTCTTCCTTATTGTTAATTAGCAAGAAACAAGATAAAAAAAAGGTTACGATTTTGGTATGGGTAAGGATGATTTTTCAAAGTGTATAGTGGCTAAGAGTCAGTGTCTAGGCTATTTTTGGATGCTGGGTGAAAGGCTACAATATTTTGTTTTCTAATGTATGAATGAGTTAGGAGAATTGAAACAAATTGGAAAAAACTTTTTTTGTTGAGATATTAATGGCATATTTATACCAGCACTTTGGAGCTAAATTGGAGGTGTTTTTGGTTATTTCTTAAAGGGACAAAGTTGTGATAGTTGATGGCTATAGGGTGGCTATAGGAAGCAATTTGCTGCCAATGTGATGGACATAGGGTGGCTGATTTGATTGCTGAAATCATATACCAGCAAACAGGGTGGCTGATGGTGATCTTTGTCAACAAATAAGGGAGGAGTAGGGTAATCATATGACAATGACCCTGTATGGTCTAATTTAGACTTTAAAAAAAGTTTTGATTAATGTACAAGTCTAAATTCATAATTTGATATGGGTTTTGATCTTTTTTTTTATGCAAAAATGAGTTAAAATTGAGCTTTGAATCAATGGTGGGCAAGTTAAAAAATGCCTTGATCATGGAAAATGTCATGCATGTATCGATACATTAAAGAATGTATCGATACATTTGGTCCAAAAAGACTAGAATTTATCGATACAATGAACATTAATACAATGATCATTGTATCGATACTATGAAACATTGTATCGATACATGTTAATGTGTATTAATACATCTACTTTACATAATGCAAGTTTTAGTTCTGGCATGGCTTAGTATCGATACATGAGTTCATGTATTGATACACAAACTCATGTCTCGATACATTTACACATTGTATCGATACTAATAGGAATATTTCAAATTTTTTGGTCATTGGAGCATTGTATTGATACATGAGAACCCTATATTGATACATTTAGGCAAAATTATAAATTTTCCCCTATTTTATATCCTCGAACACCTGAAACTATGCCTTTTGATGCCATATCCTTACATTTCTTTAATATGATCATCCCCTAGCTTACTAAAAATTAACCCAGACAAAATAAGGTGTCAATGGCTATCCCTCTTCGACCGTTGCTGAGAATCAAAAAGAGGGCAAAAACAAAAAGACACTATTTTATCTGAGGTGGAATGACGTTCCCTAAAACACTTGCAAATAAATAAATTTTAATTAATAGTTTGCTATGATAAGTGCAATGTATTCGTAGTGACCCTTATAAAGGTTTAAGGGAATTTTGTAGGGTTTACCCTCCCTACTAAGGTGTTAGATTTTCTAAAGCTTAGCCCCCTTAGACAGTTATGGAGTAATGTGGACTTTGATATGGGTGCCACCAACTTGTGTAGGTTTTAACATAGACTTGGGTGCCATCAGCTTTTGGGGGTCTTAACTCGGGTGACGCCAGCTTTTGCAAGCTTTGACTCAAACTAGGTGCCACCAGCTTGTGTGGGCTTTAAAAATGTGCCACTGACTTGTGGGCTTTAAACAGGGTGCCACTGACTTGTGCACTTTGAATAAGGTGCCACTGACTTGTGGGCTTTAAAAAAGTGCCATTGACCTGTGGGCTTTAAAAAGGTGCCATTGACTTATGGGCTTTGAACAGGGTGCCATTAACTTATGGGCTTTGCAAAAGTGCCACTAACTTATGGGCTTTGAAAAGGTGCCACTAATTTATAGGCTTTAAAAAGGGTGCCACTGACTTGTAGGCTTTGGAAAGGATGCCACTAACTTGTGGGCTTTTAAGAGAGTGCCACTGACTTCTAAGATTTGAAGAGGGTGCCACTGACTTGGGGCTTGGAAAAAGTACCACAAACTTCTTGGCTTCAAAGAGGGTACCATTGACTTGTGGGTTTTGAAAAGGGTGGCACTGACTTGTAGGCTTTAAAGAGGGTGCCATTAATTTGTGGGCTTTAAAAAGGTGCCACTGACTTGTGGGCTTTAAAAAGGGTGCCATTGACTTATAGCTTTGAAAATGTGCCACTGACTTATGGGCTTTGAACGAGGTGCCACTGACTTGTGGGCTTTAAAATGGTGCCACTAACTTATGGGCTTTTAAAAGGGTGCCACTAACTTATGGGCATTGAAAATATGCCATAAACTTGTGGCCTTTGAAGAGGGCGCTATAGCTTATGGGCTTTGAAGAGGGTGCCATTCACTTGTGGGCTATGAAAAGGTGCCACTGACTTGTAGGCTTTGAAGAGGGTGCCACTCACTTATGGGCTTTAAAAAGGGTGCCACTGACTTGTGGGCTTTGAAGAGAGTGCCATTGACTTGTGGGCTTTAAAAGCGTGCCACTAACTTGTAGGCTTTGAAAGGGTGCCATTAACTTGTAGGCTTTGAAAGGGTGCCACTAACTTATGGGCTTTAAACAGGGTGCCACTAATTTGTAGGCTTTGAAAGGTGCTACTGACTTATGGGCTTTGAAGAGGGTGCCACTAACTTGTGGGCTTTGGAAAGGGTGCCACTGACTTATGGGCTGTGAAGAGAATGCCACAAACTTATGGGCTTTAAAAAGGTACCACTGACATATGGGCTTTAAAAAGGTACCACTAACATGTAGGCTTTAAAAAGGTGCCACTGACTTATGGGCTTTGAAGAGGGTGCCACTAACTTATGGGCTTTAAAAAAGGTACTACTGACTTATGGGCTTTAAAAAAAGTGCTACTGACTTATGGGCTTTGAAGAGGGTGCCACTAACTTACGGGCTTTAAAAAGGGTGCTACTGACTTGTGGGCTTTGAAGAGGGTGTTGACAAAGTTTTTGATGAAACTTCTAATACAAGTTTTTCTTAACAAAAGTTTATGATAAAATTTCCCAATGAAAGGGTCTTGATACTAGTTCTTGAAAAAATTCTTGACAAAGCTTCTAACAAATGTTTTCGACAAAAGTTTTTTACGGTAGTTTCTAGACAATAATTTCTTAACTTTGGCACTTTGACAATAGTTTCTTGATAAAAAGTTTTTTAACATAAGGTGATAAGAAGAAAAGAACCTTACCTAAATGACACTTGGTGTACAAAGCTTAGAGTTCTTACCAGGAATTCCTTAGGGGTTCAGTAAACCTAGCTTGAAGTGATATTGTAAAAATGATGATGTATGATGTTAATGTGAGTGCATGATATGAAATGCTATCATGGTTGCACGATGTGAAGTTTAATTTTCTTGCAAGTCATCCAAACTCTATTAAGGATTGCGATCCATCATGGTTCAACTAGAGATCGGAATGTTCCTAATTCCACTAGGGATTGTAGGTTATCCCTATTCCACTAGGGATATACATAAAATCTATCACAAGAGGTAGCCATTGTAAATTATCCTAGCTTCATTAGAGATGTGATGGTTTGATAGTCAAGTTATTCATCTATTTTTAAGAATTTGGATTATGGCATTTCCTGATTTAGGATGCTCAACCATTTTCCTAATAATCGAAAGCATTGTCAATAATTGGGTGACTGTTTGACTGACTAAGTTTATGTCTCTAGTTTCGATTAGATTCAAATAGAACACACAGATCAATTTTTGGTTAGCTTGAAATGGTTTTTCTTGAGATATGGCTTATGAAAGTAAGTTAGTTTGGTGTATGGTCATGTCGAATAGGTGTTTGGACACAAAAAGTTCATGATCCTGACAATCAGGGGATGAACAGAATTCCTTTTGCTTTTTTTTTTCCTTTCAATGTAATATCGAGATGTCCTGATGCATATTTTAGTTGATTATTAAACATTATCAATTAAATGATAAGTGTCATGTGAATTGTACAGGGATTGAAAGAAATAAGGTAATATTTATTCATGACAACAGAGAGATACAACTCGGTATCCTATTTGACAAACAAATGATAGGGTAGCCAGAAGGATGATCTTTTAGGTGAAAGATGCCTCTAACAATCATGGCATGGATGTTCTTTAGGTGCTTTTCAGGATATTTCTTGAGCAATGAATATGAGTAGCATGAGTTGATCTTTGGAAGATCCTTAAGATTGCTATGAATTGTCCTATAGGTGCTCTCAGTTCATGCCCTATAAAAATTGTTCTTCTCAAGTCACCCTAGTGGTTTTTTTAACCGTAGTCAGGTTGGCTGCCCAGATGCCCTTTCTGAATTTTCATTTGGATCCATTTTTTTCCTTTGCTTTTTTTTGTTTTTTAAGATACTTTTTTATGTTTTCGCCCTCTACGTGTAATTTTTCTTGATGGAATCTGAGTTGGCTGGGTTGGACAAGGCATTGCCATTCATTTTTGACAAGATTAGGGCCCCTTCGAAGAAAACTTGCTTCATGACATACGGTTTTTCCTAATTAGGGGTCCACTTGCCCTGTGCATCTTTATGAATTAGGAGGATCTTCTTCAATACCAATTCGCTTGGGTGAAATTGTCATGGGCGCATCTTTTTGTCATAGGCTCAAATCATGCGTTTTTGATACAGTTGACCATGGCAGATGGCTTTTATGTGCTTTTCTTTGATGAGGTTAAGCTAGCTGTATCTGGTCTTGACGTATTTAGCCTCTTTAAGTTTGGTTTCCATCAAGACTCTAAAAGAAGGGATCTCGGCTTCGATGGACAATACAGCTTCTATCCCATAAATAAAGAAAAATGGGGTAGCTCCCATGGAAGTGCGAACTGAGGTTCGATAGGCATAAATTGGAAAGAATAGCTTTTCCTACCAATCTTTGTAAGTCTCGATCGTATTCTCAACTATTCTTTTGATGTTTTTGTTGGTTGCCTCAACTAGACCATTCATCTTTGGGCGATAAGGGATAGAATTATAACTAAAAGTAGATCGCTTGCATCATTTTATTATTTAAGTTGCTTGCATTGTCTGTGATGATTTGGTCTGGGAGGCCATATCTACAGATGATGTCCCACTTGACAAACTTATAGACAATCGATCTAGTAATATTAGCATATGAGGTAGCCTTCACCCATTTGGTGAAATAGTCGATTACTACTAAGATAAAGTGATGCCCATTGGAAGCTTTAAGGGTGATCAACCCGATCACATCCATACCCTACATGAAGAAGGGCACGGGGCTATCATGACGTGAAGTGGCACTGGGGGGACATTGATCTTGTCCGCATGATTTGACACGTTGGCATTTTCAGGCGTAATTGATGCAGTCTCTCTTAAGGGTCAACAAGTAATAACTTATTCTTATAATTTGCTTGGCCATCCGATGTCCATTAGCATGTATGCCGCAAATCCTTTCATTAACTTCTCCTAGGATCCTTTTGGCTTTAGGAGTGTCGATGCATCTGAGTATTACTTGATCGTGACTCTTCTTGTATAAAATTTTTCCATCGAGATTAAATCCCATAGCCAGCCTCTTAATAGTCCTTTTATCAGTCTTGGTTGCATGTTTAGGATATTGCTGATCCTTGATGTAACAAAAATGTCATAGCACCATGGTAGGCCATCCTTCCCTTTTTCAACACTATGACAATGAACCAGAGTTGTATAGATGCTCATATCGATGAGAGCAACATCCGATACTTAGTTAACTTTAAACATGGATGACAAAGTAGCCAAAGCATCAACTATTTGGTTATCTTCTTAAGGTAAGGGTCAAAAATTGATATTATCAAATTCTTTCTTAAGTTCTGCTATTAGCTTCCCATACTACATCAGCTTGGCATAATGAGTTTGCCATTCCCTTTTCAATTGGTAGATGACTAGGGTTGAATCACTGAACACCTATAATGTCTTAAAATTCTTCTCAATGGCTACTTTAAGCCCCATGATACAAGCTTTATATTCTATGATATTATTTATGCAGTCAATATTTAGCCTTGCTGTGAACGAGTAATGACTCCCATCGGGTTACATCAATATTGCCTTAATTCCATGTCTTAGAGCATTTGATTCTCCATCAAAATACATCTTCCAAGATCAATCTTGGTTGAAGGCATTTTCATCTTCAGAAATGCACATTAGCTCTTCATCTAGGAAGTCAAAACTTAAGGGTTCATAATCACCTGTCGCTCCACTTACCAAAAAGTCAGCTATTGCATTGCTTTTGATGGCCTTTTGGTTGACATAGGCAATGTCGTATTCAAAAAGTAAGACTTACCATCTAGCTAGCCTTCATGATAGTCCAGCGGCTTTATATTGATACTTGATAAGATCAAGCCTTGCAATCAACCATGTGGTGTGATACAACATGTACTGCTTGGGTCTTTTGGCTATCTACACCAAAGCACGACACAACTTCTCGACTACGAAGTAGTTGCACTCATATTCCATAAACTTTTTGCTTAAGTAGTAGATTGCTTGTTCCTTCTTTCTTGACTCATCATGTTGCTCTAATACATAACCCATAGATTTATCGAAGACTACCAAGCAAAAGATTAAAGGTCGACTAGGCACCAGTGGTACCAATACTGGTAGGCTTAATAAATAATGTTTGACTTTATTAAAGGCTTCTTGACATGCCTTATTCCATTCTCCCAGATTTTATTTGCGAAAGAGCCGAAAGATGGGGTCACATTTATCAGTGAGCTAGGATATGAATCTAGTAATGTAGTTCAGTCTTCCTAAAAAGTTCACACTTCTTTTTAGGTTTAAGGTGGTGGCATATCTTAAATGGCTTTAACTTTATCTGGGTTAACTTTAATCCCTTTTTCGCTAACTATAAAGCCTAGAAGCTTACCTAAAATGACTCTAAAGATACACTTGGTAGGATTTAATTTGCGTTGAAATTTTCGTAGTTGTTCAAAAAGTTTTTAAAGGTGTGTGACATGCTCACCCTCTTTCATTGACTTAGCAATCATGTCGTCTATGTAGACCTCAATTTCTTTGTGTATAATGCCATGGAACTCGGCCACAATGGCCCATTAATATGTTGCCTCAACATTTTTTAATCCTAAAGGCATGACATTATAGCAAAATGTCCCCTACATGGTTACGAAAGTTATTTTCTCCATGTCTTTGGTGATGTTGTCTACTAGAGTGTCAATGTGGGGTAGTAGGAAGTTGTCTCTGGGACTAGCTCGATTGATAATCAATGTATATTCATACTTTATCATCTTTTTAGGACTGGGACTATATTGGCAACCTATTCTGGATATTTTTCTACTTTGATAAACCTTGCATCAAATTATTTCTTGACTTTCTTTTTAACTTTTATAAGTAGTTCTAGCTTTATCCTCCTTAACTTTTGCCAGACTAGTTTGCATCCATGCTTGATGGGAAGCTTGTGGACCACTATATCAGTGTCTAGTCCTAGCATGTCTTGATATGACCAAGCAAATACATCCCATTATCAGCTTGGTCCTAGTTGTTGACTTTATTAAGGTTTCGATTTTAACCTTATTTTGCTTCTTTTGAGTACCTAGATTTATAACTTCTGTTTAGACTTCATAGGGCATGATCTACTTCTTCTCTTACTTAACTAATCTTTAGAGGTCTAGTGGTATGGAATCTTTTCAAAATCTTCTTCAGGATCAACTTTACTATACCCAGATTTATAACTTCTGTTAAGTCTTCATGGGGTATGATCTGCTTCTCTTCTTGCTCAACTAATCTTTAGAGGTCTAGTAGTATGGAGCTCTTTTCGAAATCTTTTTCAAGATCAACTTCACTAGTGTAAATTAAGTATTTAAAATCAATCTTCATCAACTTATTAGACACATCCATATCATTGTCGTCAGAACACCTGAAAGGGTGAAAAAATAAACATTGCAAAAGGCACACGCACAACCAAAGAATTTGAATAAAAATAAAGATAAAAAAGCAACGGAGACAAAGAGGTTGAAAAGTGATATAGACACACAACATGGAATGATATATTCAAAAGTTATTTCATTGATAATGTTTAACAAAAGTATCCATCACATAGGAAACCTACCCATCTTTAGGCAAGGGTAAGAAGGTTTTCCTTTCTTGACATTACCTAAAAAGGATAAGAAAAGTGTAAAGGTTTCTGTCGTGACCCCATCATCAAATCAGGTCTTTATGGAAGGGCACGCATTTTATGGCTTAGTATCTTAGAGATAAAGGTTGTGAAGTGCTCTGTTTAAGATGACCAAGACATCTTTAGCCTTTTGCTCTTCTAGTCAGTTTAGATCGATTTGTCCTCCCAAATGAAATATCTCAAAGAAAGATGAGAACACTGTTGGCTTTGATTCCCTCTCTCGACCCAATGATCGAGTCACCCTCTAGTTACGGATCATTATTTCCTGTTGCTTTCTTGACTGCACATTGGCCTTGAATCCTAAGCCTCTTTTGTTGACTTGAATGGTGACCTATAAGGCTTAGGCCATCCCTTGCAGATTCTTATCAAGCTTTTTTTTAGCACGAAAATCTTTGCCAATGTCATTTTTAAACCTGAGTGGGTACTCTTTGACAGGTGGGGTTCAACTATTGGCAATCTTTTTCCCATACATATTGCATTAAGAACTCAAAAGATTAAAACAATGACTTTGGTACATCTTCATTGGGCTTTATGTAGATATCTCTAGTGAAAACAATGGCAACCATTTCTTATTTAGCCTCAATGGTGACTATTTTGTCATCTATCACAAATTTAAGCTTCTGATGGAGAGAAGATAGGATAGCCTTAACGAATTATATCCATGGCCTTCCTAATAGGCAGTTGTAAAATGGATTAATATGCAAAACTTGCAAGTCAACTTTATATGTACATGAGCCTATCTGAAGCTGGATTATGATATTTCCAACTACTCCATGACATGTTCCATCAAAAGCTTGGATTATGGTGTGCTGCTACAAGTGATATTGGACTGATTGATAGGGAGTTTGCTTAATGTAGTCATGGGTATAACATTAACGGCTAACCCATTGTTTATAAGTACTTTAGGCAAAATACATCCCTTGCAATGGGTTGTGATATGCAGAGCTTTATAACTGCCCCTACCTCCGAGTGGGATCTTATCATCGATGAAAGAGATATAATTATTGGCCATGATGTTGTTCACTAGCCATCTAATTTATCCACGAAGATGTCTGGTGGCACATATGCTTCATTTAACACCTTCGGTAATGCATTTGGGTGAACCTCTGATTTAAGAAGTAAAGATAGCAAAGAAATCTTTGCGAGTTATTTACTTAACTGGTCTACAGTGTAGTATTCACTGTGCTTGATGAACTTGAGAAACTCATGGCTTCTCTTTCATTCACTACTTCCTTAACATTTTTGGGCTCGAAATTCTTTGCTTAGGCCTAATGGTGCTAGTGCTTGGAGATGCATTAACCTTTTGTTTTTCTTGAGCTAAAGGAATGTAACACCTACTGCTATAGGTTAGGTGACTACTCCTAACAGTTCCATTACAGTAGTTACAGGAGTTAGTTCCTCGATCATCACTACCTGATTCTCATACTTCCATGGGATAGCTTTATTACTCTTATATGGGAATGGTTTAGGTACTTTGATAACTAACTTCAGTGTAGGTGTTAAAAAATTAACCTCAGGATTTGACTTGCCATAAAAAATGATGGATTAGTTTCTCCTATAAAATGGCTACGTGGTTTCATCTCCTATCATGTTGATAGATTCAACATCAGGTATGGTTTCATGATAGAATTCTATCTGGCCTTTATTCATCATTTTTGAACCATGGACCTAAACTCCTTGCATGTTTGTAGGGTTTGAACTATAACTATGTGAAAGTCACAGAAGTTGTTAGGATTGTTTTCCAATTTTTTTGTTGCATTGAGCAATCTGACCTGAATCAATGCCTGCCAGACCAAGAACATTGGCATCCTTACATCTCTATGCTTGTCTTCACTTCATATTTGTTTTTAATGCTAATCATGTTTGTAGCTGGTTTAGTGTGGTTTGGTAAAAGATTGGCAGCAACATTTGGTCCCTGGTTCATCTCGAACTACAAGACTTTTGAGTTAATTAGATTTTGCACATTTTGTTTAAAAGATATGCAGTTCTCGATGTCATGCCCCGTTGCCCCAATATGGTATTCATAGTGGGCATTAGGTTTATAACATTATGGGTATGGTGGCTTATTTTCTAGGACTTAGATTTGGGCCACTAAATGATTTTAGAGTAAAGTTTGGTAGAGTTCCTTATAGGTCATAGGGATAGGATCAAAATATTACCTTTCTAGATTTGCACTTTGATTGCTAGGTGCATTATTGGTTGTTTGATTAGTAATGTGGTGAACTTGTGAAGGGTAGCTTTGTGGTGGGTTTGATGGGATTGCAAAAGATAGGTTGTAGGTTATGGCATAAATTGGCTGAGGGGGTATTATGATAGGGTGAGAATCTAGCGTGCTTAGGTAGTGAGGGTCAGGCATATATGACATCGTTTTGACTGAGACAAGCTAGCATAACTTATGGCATTGGCCTCTCATTCCTTTTTCTTACTGGTAATAGGCTTTTTGCTCGATCCATATGCTTCCTCGGTAGACATTCTACAACTCTTAATAGCTGCATCAATCATTTCTCCAAAGAGGACTAGGTCTGCAAATTTCTTGGCAGCATTTCCTATAAGCTTCACATAATAAGGAGCATATAAGGTGTGAATAAAGGTGACTGCCATCTTTTTTTCTGTAAGGGGAGGTTGTACTCGGGCTAATTATTTTCTTCACCTTTAGGTGTATTGCCTGAAACTTTCAGTGGACTTTTTCTCAAAATTCATTAGGGAAAGTAAGTCTGGTGCCCAATTTGACACTTGTTGGTAACGATTTAGAAATGCCTTCGCCAAGTCAGCCCATGATTGGATTTTTCCATTGTCTAGCTCAATATACCACCGAGATACTGCCCTATAGAGGTTATGCTAGAAGTAGTGGATAAGGTGCTTTTATCTTTCTCGTACCTAGCCATCTTTCATAGGTACACTTGGATGTGGACAAAAAGGTTAGTGGTTCCATTGAATTTTTCAGATTTTGGGGCCTTAAACTTTAGGGGAATGCTAAGGTTGGACACCAAAGACAATGATTACGTGTCAAGAGCTCTAAACTTATCACTCCCTTCGATAGTTTAAAGGCATTTTTCTAGTAATTAGAATTTGTTCATTTTCTCTACAGTCATGGTGGACTTTTAACCTTCTGTTTTCTTTGGTTCTTTATGATCAAAGGTTATCAAATCAGTTTATGAAACTCTTATGTTAACCTCTTGAGCACCAAGAATGAATTAATCTGTCTCAATGGGATTTAGGTATATGACTGGCAGAGCCTGAATGGCAGGTATAGGAGCGGGCCATTATTCTTGTCTAGTTTCCCCTTCGGTGGGTTCTAGATTATTGGTAAGGGGACTTTTAGTGTTGGGAGGATTATCCCTTATTTTAGCAATACTGGCTTGCCCTTTTTCTTTCACAGAGGTTGTCATTAGTTCCTGTAAGTCTCACAATTTGAGTTTACATTTCGCTTTGCTGATAGAGCATCTGGTCCTATGATTCTTTAACCATTAACTTAAGTCGCTCAATACGAGCTTCATGATCATTCTCCATGATTTGTTTGCGACATCGTGTGTTGTAGTGATGCAGGATGTTAAGTTTCATTTTCCTGATTGACCTCAAAATCCCTTGCACTTTTATGGCCTAATTCTCGTATTAGACTTTCACTTAAAAATGTATTTATTGATGAGTTTAGATAATGAATGATTGATGCAAGTGTATAAAACAAAATAGTGAAATTAAATGTGCATATGTATTAGAGACAATTAATTCCTATAACAGCTTCATCAATAACATCATTCATAGGGCCATAAAAAGGTTTTTTTCTTGCAAGATGATTACATTTGAAAATATCTAACGTGATTTACATTGTGTAATCACATAATCAAGAAAGCATAAAAGTTGCTGCTCATGATTTTCGACAGGTATAATGTCTTGCCTTATGGACCAAGCTACCTTAATCATCTTATCCGCCTCTCGTTAAGCCATTTAAACTTGTTTAGTAAGGTGTTGATGCTGTACTTAGTAGTTCAAATGTGCTTAGTCGATTGTTGCTTGCCAATCTAGTTTGCGTTGCTCGAAAGCCTTTGTTAGTTCATTGATATGACCTTGATGAATCTCGAGAGACTACTCTAACTCCTAGATTCTATGGGTGAGGACTTTATTCTTAACCCTAGTAGCTCTCGCACCTCACATTTGGGTCTTGAGTATTTAATTTCTTTGTTGGTAGGTGGAGGCAAGAGCATGTGCCCTTGTGAATTTTTCTTTGCTAGTTCTGACTTCCTTCTTTTACTGATTCAGCTCGTGATTAAGAGTGGCAACTTTTGCTTCCTATTCGACTAATGTCTTGCCAACACGTTGGGACTTATTAGCTTTTCAGAGTGCCATATAATCCTTAGTTAAGCATTTGAGGTTATCTTTGAGGTGATCCCTTTCTTTGATGACTTGATCTATTTCATTGCTCTTAAGATAGATATCCATCTCTAGCTAGCCTTTTTCTTCCTCAAGTTGAGGGATTTATGTGACAAAGGATGCCTTTTCGTATTCAAACTCCTTTCTAAGTAGGTCGATCCCAGAACATGACTCTTCTATTAGGATTTGTAGTATCCTGGAGTTAGGTCGTGGAAATGGGTCATTGATACGGTAGAGCCTCCATTCTTCATATCTAAGAGTGGTAAGGCTTTTTTTCCAGTATCTTTTCATACAATGGATCTTCTTCCAGGCTTGGAAAGCTAACTAGACTTTTGCTTTATAATTTGGCTCTCTGTATTCAAAACTCAATGTCCTAAGTCTTCAAAGAATGAGATAAATTACAGGCACTTGAATTGAGCAATACCAATAGAGGAGCATAACTTGTACTTCCCTTTAATCCTAGGAGCGATACATAAATGTAGTCTCCACATCTATACACAATCGACTAAGGAAACACCCACGGGGCTCTTTATGTGACTTATTCCTCCTTAATGTTTCATAATTCCTCAACCCAATGCTTTTCTATCTTATTTTGATGATATTCTTCCTTTAATGCTATGGAAAAAGGACTAATTTTGAAGAAGAAACTTTGTCTGGCTCTCATTTTCCTGACACAGAGATGACCTATGACCCATATCTGAAGTAATAGGGCACACCTGATAAACTTTCCTATTCTCGTTCTTTATAAAAGATGAGGGCATGGATGGTTTAGGTAATGATGGCAAAAGTAGGGTTGATGTTACAAGATAGGGGAGAAAATAAATCGTGATTGCCGTCTGTACATAACCTAAAGTCTTCAGGAATATAACGAGTACATAGATTGCTAGAGCATAGAAATCTTAAGCTTTTGTTTGATCAGAAAGATTTACCATGGTCTCTTTCAAACTGGCCCAAGATATGCATTTGCTGCTCCCTTTTACTTTGACATGACTATCAACCCATGCTTCTGTGGCCCTAAGAACTTGCCTCAACCTTTTCTTGAACGTAAAAGGCGTTAGTGTTTTACAATAAATCTGGTCTGACTTGGCCCTTTCTATGTTAAGCAGAGCTGTGTACTTATCAATGTTAAGGACTAAATCATGTTGGTTGAAGGTGAAACATTGGTAGGCGAGATTCCAGAATGTGTTATTGCTTACAGAAAGCCATCATCCAACTGAACTTAAAGTAAGAGAGCTATATTTGCATACTTTTTAGTGAAGGCTTCTTTCTCGTTGTTGTCCCAACTATCCCAAATGTGCTTCAATTCCCAACAATCATTCTAAAAAAAATAGATCTTGACTTCTTCAAGCAAATTTTAGATATAATCAAGCTTTAAGATATCTCCATCTATATGCTGGTGACTTTCTGACCATGTTCTGACGTTTTTAAAGGACTCAATAATGGAGATGAGCTGTTGCTCCATAAATGATGCCCCTTATTGAACACTGAACCAGAATAATTGCCCCAAAATAATGATAATCAAGATAGTTATGATAAGATGATGCATGTGCCAAGGCATAAAATAAAAAAAAACGAGTTAGTTAAAAGTATAAAAGACAAATGTAAGGAATAAAAATTTTAAGAACATCAAAAAAAATTCATAACATGTCTTAACCTAGGTGATAAGATAAGAAATGGGTGGTGTATCAACATGTCCGGATACAAGTTGCGCTTCATAAGTGATAAAATAATCGATCGATAATAATATTTGCTTATCACCACTAGTAAGGATACACGATAAGCCATGACTCAGATAGCATAAAGGTTTACAGCATAAGACATTGTGAATGATGATTTTTGTTCACCGTCACCTATTTAGACAAAGGTTAGCCATCGCTCGGATAGCACGATGACATGCCTTGATAAATGATAAAAAAATATAGATGTAGGCGACAATTGTGCACTCATTATCACCTATGTATCTAAGGTAATTGAGAGTAAAAGTTAGGAATGTTTCCTCAAGTGACCTGTTCTCTAAGTGTTCTAGCAATGTTCTAGTATGATTTGACATGGTTTAGCTCGTAAGACTCAATATATGAGGTTTAAGTTTATGCCTAAATAGGTATCCGAATTGCTCTTCTATCATGTAAGGATAGTCAAGGCACCCCGATCCAAAGCCCATCATGGGTTCGACGAAACAAGTTTAATTTGGTAGATGTATTTCTCTATGCAAATATAAAGGGTTACTCACGAAGGTAAATAGCTTATTTCCTCCTAATGATTAGGTTATAACCTCATGATAGAGTTTGGCAAGACTCTAATGCACATGCAAGTGCATGGTGTGTGATGGGAAAATGATCAAACCTTTTTGCTGACTCCTGTGTTACTATTTTTATTAAACTGATAATTATTCAAAAATAAGAGAATCTTGACAATCATGTCAAACAAAAAATTAGTTGATAAAATGAAAAAAAGGTCATTGTTAAATAGTGATCAAAGATCGAATGAACCATGAACCTGGTAAGACACGACTAGTTATTAGCCTAACTCTCTATCAGTGGAGTCGCCAAACTATCGCAACGTACCTCAGGGTGAATCCTCATGGATCTATAGGTGTATTTGACTTAAAATATTTTTTTGACTAGGAAATGTCTTCTTGACCAAGACTTTTCCTTTGCAATGTAATGAGAATAAAAAAGTATGGATTCTCGACTTATGATACAGTGAGGGAGACTATAAGATAAATCATTCATCTTATTGGTCTCGGATGACCATCATAAAGTGGCCAACGCCTAGGCATGATCGAATGCCTATTGAAACCTATGTCTTGAGTTACAAAACTCAAAATATCGATCCTGTGGTCTACGTGATACAAAGATTCACCATTTGAGTTCAGGAGTTAGTTAAGCATGATGAGGCATAAACCTCTTCACGACACCTAAAATCAATACCTTACTAGTTATGTCATATCTCAGTTTTGATTCTTTCAATCTTAACTCATTACTTTTTGATATAACCCTTCTTTAATGCATGAATTTTATAGAAATGCAAATCTAGGTTATGATGAAAAGATTTAATCTCATATGTTCCCCAGATAGATGGGGAATATAAAAATTTTTATTAGAAATGACCTTTGGATTTTACTTTGAAAACGGAATATTCCATTTTAGGCACTAGAGAGAAACCCACGCGGAATATCACATTTAATTTTACTTGAAATGATTTGAAAATATGAATACAAATAATCATCACAAAGAAATCATGTTAGTGAGGCAACGAATGAAATAACATAACATGAACCATTCAATGTAATGATAAAAAAAGGGATGGACTATTGGAGTTTATCTCGCAATTGACATTGATTATCTGGGAATAATCAAATCGACAATTATTGAGATGGATCTTAGTTCCTTGATTGAATGAGGTTTTTTTAAAATAAAAATCAGTTTGACTCTTGACACATTCATGGAATCTGGGAAGAAGAAAAATTTAATTGTAGTTGAAAGACAGGGTTGGAATATTCCTTCGAGAAGATAAGATTGGAGTATCCCCGAGGATAACGAATAATTTTGATTGAGGAAGATTTTTAAACCTTAATAATTTTGAAAAGTAGGGTTGGAGTGTAAACATCTAATTTTGCCCGGGCTATCTATTCTCGAAAGTCCCAAGTATCCGAGACGAAAATGTAGTGGCCACTCTGATGGAGGTCAACTTCCACCAGAATGGTTTCACATTTTTGTAATTTTAATTAGTCATATGTAAATACCCATATACATACATGATGGAAAAATCCATTTTCTTGGGTAAAAAAGATGAATCTGTGAAGGAAAATTTTTTTGTTTTTGAACAAGCTCTTGACAAATTTTGGAAATTACCTCTGCGGATGATCTCACAATTAATTTTTCTATTTTTAAGAATTTTTTGAGATTTTTTTGAAAACTCAAGAAATTGGTGGTTCGATATTTTTACCGATACTGGTGTGGTTTTATACCAATTCTCACCCAAAAGAATCATAAATATTCAAGGAAAAATACGCATTGGCATTTTCTACCAAAAACTATTAAACTATAAATTTTATAAATTAATTTTAAATTTTTTAGTCTTACGAATATCATGTTCATGAATTTTACTCTTGGTTCTTGTTGATTTATTTTTAAAATTTTACAAGTTCATTTTCTTCACCTTAGAAATTAATATTTTGAATATGTGGTCTTGAATTTATTTTAGTTCAGTGTCAATAAAATTTCATAATTTTCTCGGTATTGAAATATGAGTTTTTCTTTACTTGAAAAATTTTCGGTGGAATCCTCTTGAGTTTCAAACATCAAAATTCATCCAATATTTTTGTTTGATTCAAATTAAATTAGTTTTGGAAATTCATTTATTTTTATGAGTTTTGAATTTTTTTCTTTAAATTCCCATGTTTTCGAAATATGGAGTTCTCTACTCTGTAAACGTTTTTGGGGTAATTTTTCTCGATTTATGATTTTTAATATTTATCAAATATTATTTTTTTGATTCACTTTATTTCAGTTTTCAAAAATTCATTTATTTTCATGAGTTTCAATTTTTTCTTGAAATTTTCTTGTTTCCAAAATATAAAATTTTCTACTCTATAAATGTTTTTGGGATGATTTTTCTTAGTTTATGATTTTTAAAATTTATAAAATATCATTATTTGATTCACCTTAATTCAGTTTTCAAAAATTCACTTATTTACACGAGTGTTGATTTTTTTCATAAACTTTCCCTATTTTTGAAAAATCAAGTTTTATATTTCATAAATGTTTTTGGGAGAATTTTCTTTCCTTTAAAATTTTTAAAATTCATCTAATATTCTTATTTAACTCTCATTAAAACAGTTTTGAAAATTGTAATTTATTTCATGGGTTTTGAATTTTTTTCATATATGTTAATTTTCTTACACTAAGGCATTTCTCATAAAATTTTATGAGTTTTTAACTTCCAACCAAGATCTTTTGCACCATTTCACTTCTAAAATTTTGTCTATGATCAATTAACATTAATTCTAATTTTATTTTGATTTTTTAAAATTTTATTTTATTTTATTTTATTTACTTTTTTCAACTAGTTACATGCTAACTAGCTTGTTTCCTCATCCAATTACTTTCTAACCAAGTTGGTTACATCCCAATTACCTATTCCATGAGTTGATCAACCTCATCATGAGCTTGATAATGGAGTGGCTTGTAAGAAAAGATAGGCATAGGCTTATGACAACATTTATGGTTATCCAACCTAACAAGCCATCTACACATCAAATAAACAAAAAAAAAGAAAAAAAGAAAAGAGGGTATTCGGCCACTCCATGAGGCAGCAATATTGTTGTTCCCTCCTCTATAAATAGAGGACTTTTTTTTTCCATGAAGAGACTTTTGGGAAAAGAAAGAAAAAAATTGGATTGAGAAAGAAAGAAAAAAAAGAAAAAAAAAAAGATAAATTCTTCCCCCTTTTATTTTTAACCAAGGTAATCACCTTCTTCTTTCCTATTTCTTGCTAATTTCATGGCCATTTTGTTGTAATATCACATGTATATATGTTGTCTTGCTCGATTTGTGGTAACTTGGTTGTTATATGTTTGAAAGTTTATGTTTTTATGCATGAAAATGGTGTATACATGTGTTTTACTTGTT
>JBBYHO010298654.1:0-87621 GCA_038382025.1 Adansonia gregorii | reverse complement strand
GTTATATCAAAATAGTGACAAGTTAAGATCGAAAGAATCAAAACCGAGATAAGACATAGCTAGTAAGGTACCAATTTCGGGCATAGTGAAGAGGTTTATACCTCATTGTGTGTAACCAACTCCCGAACCTAAACGGTGAATCTTTGTATTACGTAGACCACGAGATTGATGTTTTGAGTTTCATAACTCAAACCATAGGTTTCAATAGGCATCCGATCATGCCTAGCTCGGAATGATTAGTGGCGACTCCAAGTATTGGGTATTTCATGATGGTCATCTAAGATAGATAAGATAAGTGATTTATCTTATGGTCCCCCTCACTGTATCATAAGTAGAGAATTTGTACATTCTCGTTCTCATCACATAGTGAGAGAAAGCCTCGATCAAAAAGATATTTTTCAAGTCAGGAAAATATTTTTAAGTCATAGCACCCATAGATCCACAAGGATCCACCCCAGGGTATGTTGCAACAACGGGGATATTTATGTATTGAAGGTACACCTTTGTGACATTTCATTAATTTATTTTGAACCAACTCCTTTAGGGTCACCAGGGTACTTTTATGTCAAAGGTGTACTTTAGGAGACATGTTGGTCATATGGACCACATCCAGGTCTTTCGAGTTAAGTTAGGCATGTTTTGTCTAAACCGAGTCTTAGGGCATTTTTATTATCAGTAATATTATTAATAAAATTGGAATTTTTGCAAATCAAGGCTATGTCTTTGATGTTAAAATAGTATGTAGAATTTCTCCCAGCATATGAGAGACGTTGTATTGATTATTTTATAACAAGATATCTTTTTAAAAATATGAGAGACGTTGTATAGATTATTTTATAACAAGATATCTTTTTAAAAATATGAAAATCAAGATTTTTTCAAATTTCATAAATTAAATTCTTTTATATTCTTCTGGTTATCTAGCGAGCTACAAAAGGTATTTTGATTTCTTAAAGGGTTTTGTATTCGATCGGCTCTACAATGAGGTATAAAAGAAAGTGATAAAAACTCTCATATACTTTTGCTTTTCTAGAATATTGCAGTAGATGTTTTGATTCTAAAAAAATATTAAAACCTAATTTTCTCATCCAAAATAATAAATTTGTTTCCTAAATTTTATTTTTAAATATGAGAATTATGATTAAATATCAAATATTGAAATTGAATACAAATCAAAATTTATGTTAACACATGATTAATAAGGTACCGATTGTCAGGCATCATAAGAAGGTCGATCCTTACTTGTTATTGTAACTGACTTCCAGATAGACTTGCTTAAGGGCCGACTTACCCATCCAAACTCGAAGGTCCACCGAAGGGAGGTTTGGACAAAAATATTAGGATCGAAAAATGGGCTTGGACAAAAAAATTAGGATTAAAAAATTGGTCAGCCTTGGGTTCAACTCTCAAAGCTCGAGCCCGACCCACCCTGGCCCATTTTACTATCACATTATATATATTTATTTTATATTTTATGTATTTTATAATTTTTATCATCTAAACAATACATATATATAATATTATAGTGTAAACTTCAAAAATTAAGTGAAATTGTTTATATTTATAAACTTAATAAAAGAAAATTATTAAATTACTAAAGATTAAATTAAAAAAATATATTTTTTAAAAAATAAATTATTAAAAAAAATATGGGTGGGTTTTGGTAAAATTCGAGGTCTATTTTTTGGGATAGGTCGAGCTTGGGTAAGCATATTTTATATTAATATCATGCTCAAGCCCGGACCCTACCTGACCTAGCTTGACCCATGAGCAGGTCTACTCCTAGTCCTTTTCATACGATCTCTGGTGTAATCACAGACTTCGAAGCTTGTTTTTATGGGTTTCGTAACCCTCAGAAAAATATGAATTCTGATAGGTGACTAATCTCACCTAGCTGAAATAAATTGGTGGCAACTAACAAATAAATGGTCATTTCATAACAACTATTTAGAGATAAATTGAGTGAACGTTTTCTCTTGAAACTTTGTCGCCAAACATGAAAAATAAAGAATAATAAAATAATCAAGAAATGGGCCTCTAAAAATAAAAGAATAATGATATATTAATGTATATAGGAATAAAGGGTACATCCATTATTTTAAGTTGGGCTAGTTAGGATTCATATCCGAGCCATGTTACGATAGAGAAGATGAAACCCTTACTATAACCTTAACTTTACAGAAGCTAAAAGCAAAAGTTGTTGGCTTAGAAACTGTTGACTTACTAGAAATGTAATGTCATGCCCCAAATCTAAGGATTTAAGATGTAATAATGCTGTATACTCATGAGACGAATCTCACAAGCATTTAAGGTAACTTATATCTTACTAAATCAAAAGTCGCAATTTTAAAAGTCTTTAGATTTTTAATTCACAATATCAATTCAAGTTTCCAATTTTATCAGATACAACTTAATTGCATGCTTTGAATTTTCTAACCAACTAACAAATCGTGCAAAACAAATATCAAAGTATTTACATCTACAGTTATACAAAGATAAGGAGTAGATGTTAATCTCATTGGCACAAATCGTCATCAAATATATAGTACAACAAAGTTGCAATTATTGAAATATGAAAATGTAAGAAATAAAAATGTGTATAAATACTCAGCAAGTAATCAATATCCTCTCAGTTGGATTAAGCATGCTACAACATATTTAGGCAAAAATTATAAATAATAATGTTCTAAAATAAATTTGGGTAATCTAATATTCAATAAATATTTTATGCTCAAAATTGGATTTATCATATTATAGAACTAATCAAATTATTTCAAAATCAAATTTTCATTAGTCTCTTGTAACATAATAAAACCAAATTCAACCTTTGTTCTAATGTCCCACCATTAGGGCAATATACTTGTGTCGCCATGTGCCCACCTTTAAAACTTCAGCCAATCCAAAGGGCTTAGCACACGTAACTTAAAATAAACGATGGTTGGTCATGGTCGAGCCTTTGAATTATCCCATGATTCAAGATTTGAATTATGCATAATAGTATAAAAAGGAGAGACCATCTGGCGAATCACTCATCTGACTAGTCTTGGATGGTCACCATAAAGTGGCCTTAAACTTGGAGTCACCACCAATCATTTTGGGTTAGGCAGGAATAGATGCCAATTGAAAATAATATTTTGAGTTACGAAACTTGAAGCATTGGTCTTAAAGTCTACAAAGTCTAGAGATTCATTTGTTGGGTTCGAGAGTTGGTTTCGCGTGGGGAAGGATTAGCACCATCATGATGCCCAAAATCAGTGCCTAGTAACTATGTCTCGCTTTGGTTTAGGCTTAATCGGTTCCATTTGGTTATTATTTAGAAATAATCCCCTTTAATCCATAGAGTTTTGTAAATTATAGATCTGAATTTTTTGAAAAAAAAAAGAAAATTAGATCACCTATGTGCTTCAAATGTGTGAGGAACATAGGGATTTTTTTATGAAAATATTGTTCAGACTGGATTTTGAAAATTTAGATATTATGTATTAGTAATTAGAGAGATACCAACACTGAACATTACCTTGTACATTTTATTGTAAACAAATTTTAAATATGAATGCGTGATAATCACTACAAAAAGGAAACGTGTTAGTAAGATGACGAAGAATATAATAATATCATAACCAAACACTCACATATAAAAGAGCATACAGATGAGGGACAATAGGAATGTGTCTCATAATTATCTTCAATCATTGAAGAATAACCAGGATGACAATTTAGAGAAGGGTTTGGATTTGATGGTAACTTGCAGGATAAAAGAGATCTTAATCAAAACAATCTGAAGCATCTAGAAGAGAGAAAATTTTTGGATTTTTTAGGTAAAAGTAGGGTTAGAGTATTCTCTCGGAGAAGTGAGGTTAGAGTATTTACCTAAAGATAAAGTTATGATAATAACTAGGAATAAATCAAGAATTTGAGTTTTTAATGAAAAACGGGGTTGGAATATACCCTCGAAGTAGTAGAGTTGGAGTATCTCCAATAGCAAAAATTTTAATATAGAGGAAAGAGATATCTAATATGAAATCCTTTTTTTATTTTAGCCTTGATTTGAGTCTAAAGGGCTTGTGTTATGGGGGAACCTATAGAGTGCATTTTGAGACATTCAAATGTCTCGATAAAAAAAGATTAAAAAATTAAGTTAAAAGTAGGGGACAACATCATGTTCTCTCATTTCTCGAATTTATTTTAGGTTCATTCAAAGGTTTTATAGGGCGAATGAGGTACTATTAGAAAGAGAACCCAAAATATTTAACATAAAAGTATTCCAAAAATCCTAAAAAATCATATCTAGGCGAAATTACTTTTTGAATTTAGGTCTATCTTGACACTGGCAGCATGTACAAGGAAAAGTTCATGATGGATTTTGAAAAATCATTTTGGGCTTATCCGGAATCATTAGACCATGAAAAATAACTTTCCAAAAAAGGTATTTCATGAAGGTTTTAGGAAAAATATTTTAAAACTTCACAAAAATCATTTGACAGGCTGTAATGGCTTAAACATAATATTGCACACTGGTTCCAGTGCTTCTGGATGGTAAAGGTTTGAAAACTCATAATTCCCTCATTTAAGATGATCTAAGGGTGAACAAAACACCATTGGAAATCTATTTTGATAACTTTAAGGGAAAATATCAAAAAATTTCTAGGAAAATCCTTTGTGGTTAGAAAATAATTTTGCAAATTTAAATTATAAAGCTACCAGGGCAAAAATAGAGGATTATTCAATATTTTGGCTTTCTTGGAGGCCAAACCTGAGTTATAGAGATTCAAACATCTACAACACAGGAGAAGAATGACATGGGCATCATAGGTTCATTCCATAATCTTGGAGTAGTTTGGGATGATGAAACAACCCGTTGACCATGCCATCATAAAGGTGTTAAACTTAAGATCGAGATCGAGGCTTAGTGTGTGTATATATATATATATTTAACTAAAAGGGGTCATTTTACTTGAAAAAATAGCTTCTTTGATTAGCATGCTAAAGCTCACTAAAATGATGGAAATGCAAAAAAAAAAAAAAGTTGATGAAAGAAGAAAGGATAAGGATTATACCCTAAAAGCTTTAAGAATCTTGTTAAGCAAAAATGATTTTAAACTTATAGCTCAATTTCTTTCCTTCCCTTTCTATGATTTAGCCAGAAAGGATGGCTAAGAATGATCTTGAAGGTTGTTATATTAATGAAGGGGTTTTTTTTGAGGAGAAGTGATGGTTAAAATGGGTTTTTGGAAAGGTAGAGGAAGAGCTACAGGAATGAAATGTGGTTAATGCAAATGTGTATAAAAATCCATTTGGCTGAGCTCATAATGTCTCTTATATAGGATTCAATCTCAGCCATTAAAAACCTACGAAATATGGGGTATTTAGGATATTTAAAGTGTACCATATGGTGAGTATTGTACCAATATGCAAGCTTTTACAATTTTATTAGTTGTTCTACATGTTTGACAGAAGAAGCAAACCATACATGAGCTACTACAATGAGTAATGTCAAGCTTACCTTTTATCAACCATAGTATAGAATGAAATGCGCTTGTAACAAGCTTAATGGATCATTTAAAAATGTTATAACCTAATGTTTAAGCCCAAAAATGAAGTCCATATGATTTTTAAGAAGTTATGTCTAAGATTGGATGATTTTTTTGGCTAAGGTCATGAGCACATTAATGTTTTGATGTTAGAGTTCAAAGAAATGAAAATGGCATGAATCAGGTAAATTTTGCCTTATGGTATCGATACCAACGATTTTATATCAGTACATAAGGCAAACTTTGCCTTTTAGCATCAATATGAAACAGCACTATATCAATACTCAATGCTATTTTGCTTTCCAATCTTGAGAATACCAAGCATAAAATTTTCCCAGGAATCGATATATCAATATTCCTTGACCAAAAATCATGATTTTGGCTACAACATAACCTGGTATTGATACATGGCCTTTTGTATCAATACCAACAACCAATAATGGTTTTTTAGGATTTTACAAGGATTTCTTGATAAAGGTTTTTGATAGAGATTCTTGACATAAGTTCTTGACAAAGGTTCTTCACATAGATGCTAATAAGCCAGATCATGACATCCTATCAACATTGGACTTCAAAATGATTACTTTGCGAAGGTTCTTGAAAGAGATTTTGACATAAGTTTTTGACAAATGTGCCAATAAGCTAAATCATGATATTCTAATAATGATAGCCTTTACAAAGATTTCTCGATAGAGGTTCTTGACTGAGATTTTTGACATAAGTTCTTAACAAAGTTTCAATGAGCAGAAATTATTCTATTGACATCAACAGGCTTTGATTTTTTATGACATAGGCCAATTAGCTGGAACCAACTTTATTGACATCACAGGGCTTTGACTTTACTGACAAGGCCAATTAGTCAAACTAGCTTACGAACATCATTGTGCTTGATTTTTTTGATGCGTGTCTTAGAGAGATAGGGTTATTACTTGTAACCCTTTAATTTATCAATTTTCCATGCAAAGATTCTTACTAAAAGGTTTTTTTAAGGTTTAATATATTCTGATTGAAATGACGCTAATAAAATGATAATATGTGATGATAATATGAATGCATGACGAGATGATGCAAGTGCATTCTTCTTAATGATATGACTATATGATCATGAAATAAAGTCCAATACATATCTTTTCGATAAAAAGCTATAATAATCGTTTCCCTAATGCCATAGTTTGAGTTGCTGGCTTTAAACTTGATGGACATTGACATCATGAGTCTTTATGGATGATTTGATGTTTAGATGATCATTTTTTTACTTGAGCATCAAACCGGCTCTTCTAACAAGGTGAGAATTTTGGTGGCCATGTTTCTTGACTCCAAATGTTTGATGACATTTTTGACAATTTGAGGATTTATGTTTCTTAACTCATGATAAGTCATGGTCTTCTCTGATAGGGTTAGTTTATTTTATTGATAGTTTGAGGATTAGCTGACTGTTGTTTACGTGTCTTGATGGGTTGGTTAATGTTAAAGTATTGATAGGACTTTTGACTAGGATGTATAAGTTTGGCTTAGCTTTGATGGCTTTTCATAAAGATGACTGTTAGAAGCTAAGAAAGGTTAACACATGTATAATCATGACTAGCTTGCTTTAAACGTTAAAAGGTGCATGATCTTGAGAATGAAAGTGTGAACAAAGCTCTCTCTACTTTTTCCTTTTTTTTAATGTAATATCAAGAGATCTTTTCGTAAATTTTATTTGATTTATCAAGTATTATCAATTAAATGACAACCATAATACAATGTAGATGTAACGCCAAAGGGCTAAAAAAAAGATAGTATTTCATTCACGATAAGAAAGATGATTCAATTCTATTTATATTTGATAAAAAAGTTGTATTCACAAAAAAGCAAAATCACAAGAAGGTAATCTTTTAGGTGATTAATGCCCCTGATAATAATGACATGAATATTCTATCTAATGCATCTTGAGATTTTTCCTAAAAATTAATATGTCTGATGTTAGCTGATCTTCTAAAAAACCCTTAATATTGCCTCATTCCATTTTGTAATTGCCACTTTGGTATTTTTTTTCTTTATCTCTCTGGACTTGGAATAAATATGGTTTGGTCAAGTTTTGTTCTGATCTAAGATAGGGTTTGTCTTGGTTTAACTAGGGTTTTAACTTAGTTTAGTTGAGGTTGGGTTGAGTTTGACTAAACATGACTAGGGTTAGGTGAGATTTGATTGAGGTTTTTTTTACAAGTACTTGGGCAACATCTGATTCGATTTGGATCAGGCTTAGGTTTGATCAAGCTTAGCTTTCTTAAGCCTTCCTCATAGGTTTTTGATTCAAGTTAATTTGGTTATCCGAATACCCTTTATGGGTTTTCATTTGAAACCTTTCTCTTTTTTTTGACTTTTTTATGACTCTTTTTTGTTTAATTTTTTTATGAAGGATGCTTTCTAGGTTTTCATCCTTTAAGCATAGTGTTTCTTGATAGAGCCTAAATTATTAGATTAGGCAAGGTGTTGCCATCCATTTCCATTAGGACTAGGGCCCTTCTAAAGAAAGCTGGTTTTACTACATAAGGTTCTTCCCAACTAAGGGTTCAGTTGCCTTTGGCATCTTTGTGGATTGGAAGGATTTTTTTGAGTATAGGTTCACTTTTGTGAAACTAGTAAGGGTAGGCCTTTTTGTCATAGGCCTTAATCATACATTTTTTTATACATTTGCCTATGATAGATGGTTTTTATCTGTGTTTCTTTAACAAGGTTTAGCTTATCATATCTGTTCCTAACCCATTTGCTTTCTTCGAGTTTGGCCTCTATCAAGACTCTTAGGGATAAGATCCCAACTTTGATAGCTAGGATAGCCTTAATGCTGTAGACTAGGGAGAATAGGGTGGCACTTGTGGAAGTTTGAACTAAGGTTCAATATGCATGGAGTGCAAAAGGTAAATCTTTGTAAGTCTCGACCATTTTCTCAACTATCTTCTTAATATTCTTGTTAGCTACTCAATATCCCTATTCATTTTTTAATAGTATGGCACTAAGTTATGATGCGAGCTTTTGAATTGAAAACATATTACATGCATTATGTTGCTCCTCAAGTTGTAGGCATTGTCCGTGAAGATTTATATAGGAAGTCTATATCAGCAGATGAAGTATTTCTTCACAAATTTGCACACGACTGACTTAGTGACATTATTGTCTGAGGTTGCCTTTACCCATTTGGTGAAATAGTCAATTATTAGCAGAATAAATAAGTGTCCATTAGAGGCCTCATAGGTGATAAACCCAATCATATAGGGCTATATGGCTATCATGACATGAAGCGATGATAGTGGGACATTGATCATGTTTGCATAGATTTAACATTGTGACATTTCCAAGCTCAATCATTACAATCTTTTTTGAGGGTTAAATACTAATAGCCCAATCTCTTGACTTGTTTAGCCATTCATTGTCCATTAGTGTGGTTGTCGTAAATCCTTTCATGAACTTCTTCCAAGATTCTTTTAACTTCTAGAGCATCGACACCTTTGAGTAGCACTTGATCTTGACTTTTTTTATATTTGTCATTTTCTTTATTCAATTCTGCCCTTCATTTTGATTAATCCTAATCCTATTTTAGGTTATTTCGAATTTCTTCACCCATAGTCTTTTTAATTAGAGTCTTCTTCTTTTATTTAAGAAACTAGTGAATTCATTTATTTAATTTATGATTTGATCCATTTCATATTTATTTTGATCCATTTGGTAATTTTTATTCTTTGAGCAATGCTCCAAAAATTTCAATCTTTATGGATTATCCCTTATATCTACTAGTAAATCTACCTTAGAGCCAATCAGATTAGTGATAAGGGCATATAATTAATAATGCAAATGCATAACTACACTAGTGATGCAATGTTTTCTTTTATGTTAATGGCATGATTGACAATCATGAAACCACTAATTGGATGAAGCCCATGAAATACATAAGCCTTTGTAAAGGAATTATAAATAGTTATATTTAAATGATCTTCATGCCTCAAAGCCATATTCCTAAAGCTGTTTCTAGTCATTGTATTACCAAGATAGGGCACTGGCAAGGCTTAAAGACTAGCATGTGTTATGCATGTTTTATGGAAATAAGTTCACTAAACATGGCTTATATGAGAACTCTATTTGGTTTAAGTCATTTAAGTGTTTATGGAGATTTTCTCATGTGCCAATCGTGTAACTAATCCTCTGATTTGAAATACTAGGTCATGCTGTGCAGACACCCCATTTTGTTTGGGCCATGATTCAAGGTATCAGAGGTCATTATTGTGGGCATCCTTAGAGTCATTCAGATGAGCATGGGTTATTTTCCCATTATTTTTAATTAAAGTGAGGTATTTAGAGTGCCTAAGGTACGTGAAAGTCACATTGGTGTGTGCAGGTATTGATATGGAGCTTTCACATCACTAAATATTTAAATTTTCACATGTAGTACTGATACTAGAGGGTCCAATATTGATACCAAAGGTGTAATGTTGATACTAAGCATGTTTGTATCAAAACATGCCTTGGCACTAGCCAAAATGATGATTTTTGGACAAATATTATTGATACATAAGCATGAGTATTGATATAGGACTGCAAATCTCAAGACTAAAAACATTTTTTATTCTTGGTATTGATATAGACTTTATTGTATCAACACAGAAGGCAAAATTTGCCTTGTGTAGTGATACAAAATGCTTTGTATCTATACGCTAAGGTATTTTTGCCTAGTTCAAGCCATTTTTTAGCTGTTGCATCATTGATCTAAAATTTGACCTAAATGTGTTTTTTCCACCAAAAATCATCAAAATTAATGCCAAGCCTCAGCTTTAGACTTGTGATTAGATTTTAACAAAATTTTTAGGCCCAAATAGCCATGAAAAAAGACATTTTTATGACATTATGCAAGTTACTAAAGGGTAGGATTGATTTTCTTAATGCTTAGCTGCATAAAATGGCCTTAATCCACTATTTTTGCTAAGTAAGCTAATGAGTTTGTAGGCACTAAGCATAGTACTTGTACCTATGTGAAGTACATGCACCAACACGCCATAATGCCTTTGCTTTTTGCATTTTTTTTGTCTTCATATTTACATGGTTGTATAAGCTAACTTTGGCTTAACTGAAGGACTTTATACGCACATAACATAGACACATTCTCAATAGAAAACACTCATTTTTATATATTCCCTCAACATTTCTTAGCAATAAAAACCCAAAAACCCTCTTCAATTCTTATAACCTTCAAACCACCACTAAAAACTCTCTAAACTATTCCATCATTCTTCTTAAAACTCCTCTCCATTAACACCATAACTAAAAAGCTCCTTATTTCATCACTATCTTGCTAATCAACAGCAAAAGAAAGAAAAAGGTGAGTCCAAAGTTGTTGCTCAAAGAAAAAGGCTAAAGCTTGAAGCTTTTGGATTATTTTCTCGCCTTACCTTATTTATTTTCTTATTTTCAATGCATCATCCTAGTGAACCTTTTTATGTTACCATGACCATTCTAAGATTCTCATGCATCATTGTGCCCTTGGTTGTGCTACTCTTAGGATTTCAATGATCTTCATAATGCCTTGATGCTCTGTGGATGGTCAAACATGCCATGTTTTATTTTCGCCATCACAATAATCTATGTTAATGTATTTCTTGTTATGTTTCATCCACCTTTACATGTTTAACTCATACTTGAATGTTCATCCTAACTTGTTTTAAACATATTTATGCATTTTCTTGCATTTTGGTAGGTTTCATAAAACAAATATATTATCTTGAAAATTCTTACATGTTTTTCCTTGTTTAATTCCTGATGTCATTTACGAAATTAATTTATCTATTATCTTTCTTGTTCATTTCCTTCCATATTTGCCATTTTTCTTGCCAAAACATAATCTTTTTGCTTAAATGTGTCATCTATATTCATCTTCATGCATGGATATTTTGTTCTTAATATGTTCATCAAAATGTTTGCTTATTTACTGCAACAATCTAATTAAAAAAAATCTTAATCTATGTTACCTATAATAAATGGAGAATAATATGGATTCAATGTTTTCACAAAATTGCTCCTTCAATCTTGGTGATAAATAAAGTTTTCTATGTTTGGATTCATGGTCAAATGAAGTTAAAAGTTTTGGTTTCTAAAATAAAATAGCCTTTTACTTGTTTTAAGATGATTAGGCCTTGATCTAGACCTTAATGTCCTTATTGGTGAAATAGTCAAAGAGCTATTTCATCATCCCAAACTGCATTGGGATTGCGAAAATGAGTTTAAGAAGCCTATGTCACTTATTTTTAATCACAAATGTTCAAATATCCTTGGCTTGAGTTTAGTCCTAAGAAACCCAAAATTATAAAAAAAAACTCCCTTATTTTTGCTCTAGTAGCATTTTACCCTCCATTTAAAAAATTGTTTTCGAGCCCAAGCACATTTTTTTGAACTTTTTGATATTTCCCCTTGAAAAAACATTGTATTACCATTTCTAATAATGTCTTGTTTGCACCTAGACCTTTTTGGATGAGGGAGTTATGATTTTTTGAACCTTTGCTATTTAGGACCCTTGGAACCAGCAAATTCCATTCTGTTTAGGCCATTTAGGCAAACGAAATGATCTTTCTAAATTTTTTAAATATTTTTCCTATATATTTTGTGAAATTATTTTTTCTACAAAGGTATCATTTGTAATTTAATGATACCAAAAGAGTTTGGGATGGCTTTTCAAAGTTTGCGACACCCTTTCCCCTATACATACTAGTGCTAAAACTAACCCCATTTCAAAAATTAATTCTGCCTGAAAAGGGATCTTCTAGGATTTTTGAAATATTTTTATGTTAATCCTCATCAAGTCACCTTTACGACATTTTCTCATTTATCCATGGAAGCTTTCTGATTGACCAAGAATAAATTTGGAAAGAGAGATAGTGCGATGTTGTCTCCTATTTTTGGAATTAAAATTAACCTAAATTTTTGAACCACCTCTATCGAGGCATTCAAACATCTCGATGTGCACCTGATTAATTCCTTATGGAGTTACATAGCAGAACACAAGCCCTCTATGATTGGATCAAGGCTAAAACAAAGAGATAATTTTGTTCAAATTTTTAATTTCTATTTTCAAAATACATTTTTCACCTATAATGTTCCTTTTCCTTCATAAATATCAAAATTTTCATCAAAGGGGGTACTCTAGCCCCACCTCTTCAAGGGGAAACTCCAACGTTGTTTTTCATTCAAAACTTGAATTTTCATCCTCTTAGACCTTCTTTGGACTTCTAATCAAAAGCTTTTTTAAACATATCTAAAATTTTCACCTTTGGGGATACTTTGACCTTCATTTTTGAGGGAAAACTCTAACCTTGTTTTTCATTTAGAATTTGAATTTTCTCTCTCCTAAACCTTTCGAGACTTCTAATTGAAACTCTCTTAAACATGTCTAAAATTTTCATCAATAGGGATATTCCAATCCCACCTCTTTGAGGGGATACTCTAATTTTGTTTTTCACTTAAACTTTAAAATTTCTCTCTGGACCTTCCTATGACTTTTAATCAAAACTTTTTTAACATATAAAAAATTAGAGATACTCCAACCCCACTTTTTGAAGGGATCTCTGGCCTACTTTTCATTTAAAATATGAATTTTCTCTTTTCCAAAACTTTGGGAGCTTTTAATCAACACCTTCTTTTAAACACATCCAAAATCATCACCATTGGGGATGCTCCAATCTATTCACATAAAATTCAAATTTTCTCTCTTTGACCTTCCCAAGACTTCTAATCAAAACCTTTTTTAAGATATCTAAAATTTTTACTACTCCAACCTCACTTTTCGAGGGATACTCTAATTGTATCTTACACTGAAAATTTGATTTTTCTATCTCTCGAAACTTTTTGGGTTTTTAAATGAACACCTTCTTTTGAAACATTTAAAATATCACCACTGGAGATACTATAACCTTACCTTCCAAGGGGATACTTTAACCTTACTTTCCAAATTTCACTCAAAATTTGAATTCTCTCTCCTAGATATCCTTGAGTTTACTAATCAAAACCTTTTTTTTCTATCCCTTAAGTTACCACCTAATCCAAACATGTTCCAAATTTGTCATTCTGATTATTCCTCAATAATCGAAGATAATTACAAGATACATTTCAGTCATCCCTTACTTTTTATTTTGGTGTGGTTATTTTTATGGAATGTTATTATATTTTTTTGTCCTACTAACACGTTTCCCTTTGTAATGACCATAATGCAATCATATTTTAAAATTATTTTAAAAAATTGCAAGCAATGTTCTGTGTCAGTATCTCTCCAGTGCTCAACATAAAATATTCAAATTTTTAAAATTCAATTCAAAAAATATTTTCATAACAAATCCCTATGCTCCCTATATCTCCAAGTGCATAGGTGATCTAAAATTTCTTTAAAGACCTGAATCTACAATTTGCACAAAAATTCATGCATTAAAAAGGATTATATCAGAATAATGATAAAATGGAGCTGATTAAAACTAAAACCAAAGTGAAACATGATGGGTAACCAATTTTGGGCATTGCAAGGGCGTTAATCCTTCCTAACACATAACCAACTCTAGAACCCAATTGATGAATTTTTGGACCTTGTAGATTTTAAATTGATGTTTCAAGTTTCGTAACTCAGAATATTATTTTCAATAAGCATTAGATCATGCATAGCCTGAAATGATTGATGACAACTTTAAATTTATAGCGATTTTGTGGTAGCCTTCTGATACTAGTTGGATAAGTGATTCGTTTGATGATCTCTCTTCTTTCAATATTACTATGCCTAATTTAGGCTTCGATCAAGGGATAACCCAAAGACTCTAACCAATAACCCATACCAAATTTTTCAAGTTGTACGTGCTCTTTTTAGATTGTAAAAAGTGGTACATGGTTACGACTTAGCAATTCCACTAGGGAGGACTTAGAAAGTTCAGCCTATGACTAGCTATGTCTCACTTGGTTCTTGATTTTTTTAGGTTTCTTTCATTATTTAGCTATAATCCCTTTTTATCTTTATCTTTTAACCTTTTATGTCTTATGATTTTCTCTCGTGATTGTTAGTGGCATTTTGCTTCCAAATAGATATCGATTTGCATAAGTATGGTAAAAGGGTAAAACAAAAGGTTTAATTATTTTCCTGGCACATATCATGGACATGCATTTGGATTAGGCTCCCAACAAACTCCAGGGTGAGTTTAGTGTTTCGATTACTACGAGGAAGTGAGCTATCCACTTTCATGAGTACTCTTTTGCATAGGCATAGCAAGATGTTCCAAGGTGTAAATTAACTATGCTCTCGTGAGTACACCTCTACATTTGCCTAAGGAAATACATCCACTGGATTGGAGTCCTTTGCTGTCCTTGCCTAATGAAGGAATGATTTAGATACCAATTTAGGCATCATCTCAAACCCATAGAGTTAACCTTATGAGCCAAATCATGTTAGACCATACCAAAGTGCTGCTAGAATAACCCAAAAAATAGGTTCACTCAAGGAAACACTTCTTACCTTTACTTCTATACACCATGGTTACGTAGCTATGATGGATGAACATTGTTGCCCACATCTATCATTTTATTTCACAATCACTTTTCCAGGGCATGCCATTATGCTCAATGGTTAACCTTGTTCAATATGTAAGTGATGACAAGCAAATGTCATCACCTACAATGCCCTATGTCATCCTAAAAAAGTCATTTCTAACCTTAACAAGCCATCATGCTATCCTAACAATGGCTTAATGTGTACCCACCACAGATGATGATAAATGAATGTAAGCACTTAGTCGATTAGTTTTTATCCTTGCAAGGTATCATGTCACCTCGTTAAGGGTAATTTTTAACCCCGACATGCTATTATGATGCTCGTTTATTATCACAACATTCATAGTTGTCATGTTTGCTCTTAGGCATCATATCGTAAATTGTCAGGGCAATTTTTGTGATGTATTTTTGTTGTATTCTTTTATTCCTTTATTATTATGTTGATGTTCACTAGCTCATTTTCTCTTTGCTTTTTTATTTGACACGTGTATCATTTTATCATAATCATCGTCATTATACGACAATTTACAGATGATTAAGTGTTTAGCAAGAGGTGTTTGTCATGGAGGAATAGTCCACTTCTAATTTGAAGCTTTTGAAGAAGTTCGAGCATGGTCAGAGACTTGAAGTGTGGAGATGAAGACGTTCTCAAAGCTGAGCATGTCTCAATAACGCATTAAAAGGGTAAAATAAGGTACCATCAGAATGATTGGCAAGATCTAAAGCATAAGATCTGAAGCATGTTGGATCAATTAGAACAATATTGAGAGGGAATCATTCATGAAAAGGTATAGAGACATAGCCATTTCGCTCTATGTCTAATTGGGTATTGGCTTGTCGCAAGTAGCATCTTAATTTTGGAATATAGCATATCGATGCTTCACTTTCAATTGCAAGAATTTAGTCCCCATAATTGATGAATATGCCACGTTACTTAACATTGAGAGGACTAAGACTGATAAAATATACTATAAGGCTTTGCAACTTTTAACTTTTAAGAAAAGATTGATTCAGATCCTCAGGGTAACAAAGTCTTAGAATGTGAGTCATATCAAGATGAAAAAGAATAGTGAGTGCATCTCATGGACCAGTCGAAAGAAAGCTATAGTGAATACTATTGACATCCAAAAAATTTAAGATATCTATGCTTTGGCAATATATGGTCTAGTCATATTTTCAAAAACATTAGGTTGTGTTAAAGGGAGAATAGCATATCTCTTTTCTCGATTGTGTTGCAACATTAATCCTACACCTATGATCATTGCTGAGATCGTTCAAACTCTTAGCTTTTGCCAAAAAATGGGGATAGGTTGCTTTATCAAATGCTGTTGCTTTTAGATATTTGGCTTGCCAGCCATTTTTACCTTGAAGAGAAGAAATGTCATACCATTTCTTCCTTAACTTTAACCTTGTCTCTAACATCCTTAAGAAGGAATGGCCCCAAGATAAGTTTGGGAATCAATGACTCCAAAAAATTTTGAAATCTTGAAGGAAAAAAGGTGGCATAGAAGGCCCCTTAGTTTTTACCACAAATAATCATTACTAATGTAGGATTACAATTATGTGTCACCTATGAAATTATAAAGAAGCATTAGCTAAGCACCTATCCTACTTTTATAATAATTTTAGTGCTTGCAATTCATCCATTTCATTCAAGACCTTGAGTATTAGGATTTTAATTATGGCATGCCTGACTACAAGTTAAAAATTCAGCCAACCTTCCATGTTTAGAGACAAATCTATTGTATGAAGATGTATTGGAGAGGAAGTAGTATAACTTTAGGATATGATAAGTGGAAATCTATCGCATCAATGATGCCTTACCTCTGTTTAGTGTTGGAACATCACAAGTATTAGTTGGTGAATTTCTCTCTGAGATCAAACTACTTAAGCAAGAGTTCAAATAGGAAAAGGCAACCTTTGCCAAAGAAATCACTTATTTAAAGAAGAAAAAATCAACTAGAAATGGACCTCTTTCTATAAGATGTTGAAATGAACCAGGTTGTCAAAGAGAGAAACTACTTCAAGAAGGATCTTCTGACAAAAAACTACATGGCATTTAGTAAAGCAAGCAAGTCTTATCACCTTGGTAAACATCAATTAAGTGGGAGGTAGAAATTGCTACCCTTGAAAAAAAGCTGCATCGATGGAACAAGGTGTCCAAGTTTAATGGGGGAAAGCTTGTTAGAACTTGTGCTCTCACATTAACTTACCAAAAGAATAATGGATATTTAAAAGCTTGAGTTCAAGATTTGAGAGTGAAAAATGTTAAGAATAAGACTTTAACACTCAGAATACAAGATTTATAGCATTCCCTACAAGCTCACCAAGGGCAGGCTAATGAACTAGTAAGAGCCTCTGAATGGTTGGAGTAAGAACGACTACAAATGGTTAATCGAGCATGCTAGAATTATCAAAACCACTATCGCCATCTCACCGAGCATATTTAAGTGGTCCAGTTAGAGGCTAAAGACATAATAAACGTGGCCCGATCCTTGTTATATGATATCCCACCCATGAGAGCCCATGAATAAGAATGTTTTGGAACATATGATCAAACAATCTAACTATGTCAAGCATTTCCATATGTAATCATATGTAAGCAAGATATTTTGTTGCTTTAATGAAAGATGGTATTAGTGAATATGTCCCTTAATCAATTGTCCTTCTTGTATTTGCATGACTAACCCAATTTTTTTATTGTTTGATTTATTCATGTTAATAGTCATCTATTATCATGATTGCGTACTCATTGTCATCTCATTAAACATGCCCATAGTTGAACATAAAATACTAATTCGATAATAATATAAAGCAAAGGTGCTTTAAAACATGAAACCTTTTGTTTATCATTGGTATAATAGCTGTAATTATTGGAAAGCCATGAAAAGCAATCATTAAGCCTGTATTGAACGATTGGAGCTAAGATATAAAAAGTCTCAAGAGTAATCACTCTATAAGAATGAAGAACCCTAAGCTTACATTGAAGAATTAACTAAGCTATTCTCTGAGGCTTTAAAGGAAAAAGGGGAAACAAGCACCATAAATACAGGAAAAGAAGCAGTCAATCCCAAGAGCAACTCGAATGGTAGGTCTAAAGCCATCAGCACTCAGGAAGGGACATTACATGAATGGCATCCTTTAGCAACAACGATCCCATTAACTCAACCATTCATTTACGTTAACCCTGTAATAGTATCTATCTAGTTTAAGGATTTTAGGGTGTCGACCCTTCACCAATAAGACCTGTATAGTCTTAAACTCAACGAACAAGCAGAGTAAGAAAAAGCAAAAAGGTCTTTGAAAAATGATAAAGACTTAAACAAGTATTAGTCATTGGAAAAGCACTTTTGGGTTGTCAAAAGAAGTGACAAATTTAGGATTTTAGATGCCAAATCCTTGTGATTGTTTCCAATCTCGTTATCTCACCTAAATTGAAGGAGCCAGATTTTGAAAAATATAATAGGACCATAGATCGCTGCACACTTTTGCATGTATTACTGTAAGATGGTTGGATATAGGAATAAAAAGCCCCTAATTCATTGCTTCCAAGATAGCCTAACTAGGGTAGTCATCCATTGGTATATAAGGTTGATCCTGTAAGAATTTAGACATGGATGGATTTAGCCCATGCTTTCATTGATCAATATAAGATGCATTCGACTAGGCTCTAGATCGTCTCTCCCTCATGAATATAGAAAAGAAATCCTTTGAGAGCTTCAAGCAATATGTTCAAAGGTAGAGAGGAGAAATAGCTTAAGTTTATCCTTCTTTGATCAAGAAAGAAATGATACTTGTTTTTGTCAATACTTTTCAAAACCTATACTATGTGAAACTAGGGAAAATACCATGAAAAACTTTTATGACATGGTTATATTGGATAAAATTATTGATAATGCCATAAAAAAAGGGTAAGATATCAGGAGGAGAATTATCCAGCTCAATCAAAAAGTCAATAGTAAAAGGTAAAGAGAAGGAAGTGAAGGTCGTTAGCGAAAGTCCTATTAAGTTCACTCAAAATCCACATCTGGTATAGGGTATATACTTCCCAAACATGTATATCTGAATTTTAACCCCTATTCACAAGTTCCATTACCAGTATATTCTGCTGGGTTTACTTAATAATGAGTTTCATGTCAAATTTCTTTCAAAACATGGTTCAGAGCATATAACCCTACAATGTGAGCAACCCAAGAGCTCTCAATAATCAACAAGTAGCCTGAAAAGGGAACACTTTGAGTAACTTCCTTACTTCTATGAAGAGATTTACTCTTGTCTATTAATAGCTCAATTAGGGGCTTGGATATTTATAAACCTAAGATCATTTTCATATCCCGAATGGTATGACGAGAATGCTTATATGAGTACCATGCCAGAGCATAAAGTCATTATATTGAGAATTGCACCTTTAAAAGAAAGATGTAGAGTCTGCCAGCAAAGGGGTGTGATCAAGGTTGAACAAAAGCCTGGACCTACTAGTGGAGCCAATCCATTTCCTAACCATACAAAGCCAATAGTGAATGCAACGATTGATGGGAAAGATTATTGGGTCAAAAGAAGCATTAAAAAAGTCAAGACACCGATGAGCAAAGTATGGCAAGCTTTTATGAAGGCTGCAATAATGTTTAAAACTAGAGTAAAAAATCATTGAACCATTTTGCTACCATTGTGGCTGAAGGCATATTTTACAACACTGCCTACTTTTCCTAAAATAGTCTAAAGGATAATAGATCAGTTTGAAATCAAGTTCTATGAGGCTAGGATAAATACATCAGTCTATTTATTAATGCCATAGATAAGGAAGAACCTACCATTAATTAGGTTTTAAATTGTTTTTCTCTTATGGGCTTAGACAAGAGAGTTGATGAACATTTCAAGTTGTAAGCTCTAAGGTGGATAGAAAAGGTTGCCCAGATTCATCCCTTCTTGATAGAGAAAAAGATGATTATTAGATTCATCAGCACATTACAAGCCCCTTATTATGATAAGATAATAACGAGCATCTAGAGGAACTTCACAGATATAGGCATATCGTGTGGAATGATTGACGAGGCCATGAAAAGTGACTCAGACAAAATATATACATTTAAAGGCAAACAAAAAGAAAAAAGGCAAGGCTGAATAATGGCCAAAATCTAATGTTAGAACCAGCTCATCTAAAGCTCATACCAAATCAAATACGAATGGAATGGGTATTAAAGATGATTGCGAGATCACAAAAAGCATAGAGGAAGTTAGGAGGCTAATGAATCTAGTTTGGAAAATCTTTGTACAAGTCAAATGGTTAATGGGGTTGAAAAGATATAAAAGGGCCAATGACTTTTGTAATTTCCATACTATCTATGGCCATGCTTTTTAAATATGTAAAGAGTTTCATGCTATGGTCCAAAGAACGATGAATAAGGGCAGTATTAAATTCTATGGTAAAAAGTAAGACTCATATACCAAGTTAGCAAATATGATACCATCTATCAGCACCATAGAAAGAGATGAGAAAAATCCTTTCTATGGGGTTAGAAGGCCATTGTCCTTTTAGACAACTGACTAAGTATCAAAACTACCCCTGTTCATCCCACACCAAAGATGATTATCTAACTTTTATTCCATTTCCCTTACAAAAGCAACAAGATAGTTCCTTAGAAATACAAAAGTAAGATTTTAACCATTAAAGAATCTAGTTAACAAACAACAAACGTTGACCTCCTGGGGTAAGCCATCTAACTTAGAGTGGCAGATGTTATACCCTACCTGTATTAAGAGGGGAAACTTAGCAGAAGAATACTACTCCTATCCCTCAAGCACTAAAGTCTACAACCACACAATCTAATCCAATAGATGTCAAAGAGCCAATGAGTGAGAAAGAAAATACAAAATTCTTTAAGTTTATCAAGCACAGCAAATACAACATCGTTAATCAGTTGAATAAGGACTCTGCCAAGAGATTTGTGTTTACCACTGCTGTTGAACTTTGAAGCTCAAAGAAAACTCTTTTTAAAGTCATGAATAAGGCATATGTCCCTTCCAACATCCTAACAGGCCAATTGTATTGCTTATTAAGCAACATAACTATAGACAACTATAAAACTTCCAAAAATGATGAATCTCTCATGGAGGAAGGGGAAACTATAAAGCCGTTCATATCACCACATATTACAAAAGGTAACACGTTGCCCAAAGTGCTCATTAATAATGGGTCAGCTCTAAATGTAATGTCCGTATCATGTTTGAGCAAGCTCTCTACTAATATGTCTCATATTCATAATAGTCACACAATTGTGTGAGTATTCGATAGAACTTGTAGAAGCGACTTTAGAAACATTACCATTCCACTCTAATTGACCTATGCACTATGAATTAAACTTCCATGTGATGAACATTGTTCCTTCATATAGCTATCTGTTAGGAAGGCCTGGGATTCATTTTACGAGGGTAATACCATCATCACTAGATCAAGAGTTAAAATTCATCATTAAAACAAAGTTATCAGCATCGAAGGAGAAAAAGACATTACTGTGCTATATCAATAGATGCCTCATATATTGAACCTAATGAGAATGTTTTAGAATCCTTACTTTAGTCCTTTGAGTTTATCGTTTATGTTAAAGAGGGGTTGTTAATGATTAAGCCTTACTTATTAAGGAGCACTCATATGGGTCTAAACTTAACATCGGTAAAAGTACCCAAGCCAAGAAAAGACTCGAAAAACATCTTTAAGGAATTGCTAAAGCCTTGAAAGTTGTCAACTTGACCGACAAAAAAGGTTTAAGGTTCAAGCCCATTGCATAACATAATAGAACACAAGCTCAAAAGAACTATTGGTAGAGGATAACCCATCTATTAGGACAAGACTTAGGGCATGAATCAATTCTATATCCACTACTTTAGGAAAGTTTCAACCCAAGAGGATGTGCAAATATTAGCTCTGACAATGTTACACTCATACTAAATAAGGCATTTAAGGTTTCTCTATCAATATGACCAATGAGCCAAAAATGTCAACAATGGACTAGAAGACTAACCTGTGCTCTCCAGGATTCGTTCCAAGTGTTTAGATCGAAACTAAGATTCCTGTATTATTTAAGTCTATTTCAGCTAATGCTATGAACTAAGCTTAGATGCTTCCACCTAATAGCATTGTAGGATCCTTTTTATGGTCATCTTTTTTATTAAGTATTATCAACAAAAATGATAAGCATTATACATTTCATCTTTTGTGTCCATTTTCATAATTCTTTCAAACTCTCAGATTTTCCACTACATATTTTTCATTTGTATTTTTCTCTTTCCATATTTTTAAGCACTCGGATGAAAGTGACATGAAAATTCATACTAAGATTCTAGATATCAATTTTGAGCAACTAATCTACATCAGTGAAGTCAAGTCTAAAAGGGATTCTAAATAGAGTCTCATACCCCTAAACTTGTTAAACAAGAAGAAGAACATATATTACCTTATGAAAAACCTATTAAAACTATAACTCTAGGAACAAAATAGAATAAAAAGTTAAGATTGGAACCTCCATAAACCTATTAACTTGAACGAAATTGAAAATTTTTTTTCCAAGAATATCAGGATGTGTTCGCCTGGCCTCAACTTTGTTAGGATCAATTTGAGGCAAGATTTTTTGAAATAGCTAAATATCTTAAATGGGTAGCCAATATAGTCCTCGTCTCTAAAAAAGTTGGCAAGGTGCATATGTGTTTAAACTACAAGGACTTGAACTAAGCTACCCTAAAAGATAATTTTTCTTTACTTCGCATCGATAGTCTAATAGACAACACCACCAAAAATGCACTATTTTCTTTCATGGATGGATTTTCAAGTTAACAACCAGATTAAAGTGGCAGCTGAGGACATGAAAAAGCCACTTTAATGACATATGGGTAGTTTTTGCAATAAAGTAATGCCTTTTAAACTCAAGAATGCTAGAGAAACCTATTAAAGGGCAATGGTAATGTTATTCCATGTTTTCATACACAAAGAAATAAAAGTTTACGTGGATAACATGATTGCCAAATCGCCAAAAGAGAGTGAACATGTTGCCAATTATGAATACTCTTTTAATGACTTTGTAAATACCAAATTAGCTAAATCTCACCAAATGCATATTCACTGTCACAGCTGGCAAGTTACTAGCCTTAATTATGAGCAAAAAAGGAAAAAAAATTGATTCTAACAAAGTTGAGGCCATTTAGAGCCAGCCACTGCCTTGAACTAAAAAGAAGTAAAGAGTTTTTTAAGAAGATTAAACTACATAGGCTGATTTATACCTTAACTGATCGACAAATGTGATTAAATTTTCATCTACTTTGAAAACAAAATCTTAGAAAATGGAACGAAGAATGCCAATAATCTTTCATCAAAGTCAAATACCACCTTTTAAACTAGAAATACTTATGCCACTAGTGCCTTGTCAACCTTTAGTCTAGTATCTATTAGTTTTCAATAAGTCTATAGGCTATGTATTAGGTTAACATGATAACTAATGTAAAAAATAATAGGCTATCTACTATTTTAAGCAAAAAGCACATAGAGTGTGAAACTAACCATTTAGTAATAGAGAAGTTATATTATGCTCTGACCTAGATAGCCTAGAGGTTAAGGCAATACATTTTATACCATACCACATGGCTAACTGCTAAACTCGATCTCATCAAATATATATATGAGGCCTCTGCCTTGTTAAGAAAATTAGCCAAGTGGCAAGTTTTACTCTTCAAAGACAACATCGTGTATGCAAACCAGATACCCATCAAGGGTAGCACAATAGCATACTTTTTGGCAATCTGAGCAATAGATGACAATTAACCTTTGGACTTTGAATTTTTTGATGAAGACCTGATATGCATATTTGAGGTAAAAAAAACTTTTGATTGTAGTTCATCTTAATAAATATATTTTAATGGACCTTCAAATGTATAGCGGCATGGAATCAGGGTAATTCTTATCTCAGCTGATAAAAATTACTACCCTCCACTATAAGATTGAGCTTTAATTGTACCATCAATAGAAATACGAAGACTATGTCATGGGGCTCCACTCTACCATTGAAAGGGGTATCAAGACTTTTCAAGTGTTTAGAGATTTAACCCTAATAATATATCAATTATAAGAAGAATAGGAAATTTGAGATGCAAGGCCACTTTAATACAGGAAGCTAATCTCAGAGCTAAGATAAGATTTTAATGGAATTAGCTTCTATAATTTGCCTCAGGAAGAAAACCTAATAGATAATGCTCTAGCAACCTTGGCTTCCATGTTCTTAGTAAATTGAGAGTCTGAAGTCATGCCCATTGAAACGAGTATCCATGAAACTTTAGCATATTACCATAGCATAGATGAAAAATGGGATGGGCTATCGTGGTACCATGAATTCTTTGGTTCGTCAGAGTGTAATAGTACCCAAATGTGCTAGCAACACTAACAAGGAAACTATCCAAAGAATAGTTATTAGCTTTGTTTGGATGAAAGAATTTCCCACAAAAAATTCTAAGATCAAGTATTGCTCCAATGAATGAATACCTCCAAAGCCAAAAGAATTCTCAAAGAAGCCAATAAGAGAATCTGTGGTATGCACACCAGTGAACATTGAATGACAAAACAAGTTATGCAATTGAGCTATTATTGGTTAACTTTTGAGAAAGATTGCATTGACAATGCTTAAAAATGCCATAAATGCCAAACCTATGCATACAAAATCCATGTCCTGCCATTACCTCTATATGCAATGATAGCCCTATGGCCTTTTTTTGTATGGGGCATGGATATGATTGAATCGATCAACTCTAAGGCTTCTAATAAGCACCATTTCATTTTAGTCATTATCCATGATATAACTAAGTGGATAGAAAGTGACTTCTTATGTGACTAGATCTGTTATGTGTAAATTTATGAAATGAGACATCACCTACAAATATGGGTTTCCTAAATAAATCATAACAGATAATGCATGCAACTTAAAAACAAGATGATGTAAGCAGTCTATTCCTAATTCAAAATTTAACATCATAACTCATCATTATATTGTCCAAAAATGAATAGGATAGTCAAAGTAGCCAATATGATATTAAGAAAATAGTCAAAAAGATGGTTAAAATGTACCAAAATTGGCATGAAAGGTTACCTTTTACATTATGCGCCTATCATACAATAGTTTAAACTTTTATGGGTGCTACCCCAGTTCCTTAGTTTATGGTATGGAAGTTATTCTACCTATAAAGTTAAAATCCTCTCATTCAGAGTCTTAATGGAATCACAACTTAAAGAAGTTGAATAGGTCAAAAACTGATATGAATAGCTCAATCTTAATGAGAAGAAAATAATGAAAACCATCTACCATAGGAAGATGTATCAAAAGCATATGATAAGAGCCTATAATAAAAGGGTTTATCTTCGTTAATTCTGAGAAGGTAACCTAGTATTTAAACAAATCCTCTCGATTTATAAAGATGCTCGAGGAGAATAGACTCTAAATTAGGAAGGGTCATACATAGTAAAGTGCATATTTTCTAATAGAGCTCTAATCTTATCTAAGATGGATGGCAGTGGTTTGCCCAATCCTATCAATTCTGACTTTGTCAAAAAATACTATACTTGAAGAATTCTAAGATGAAAGCTTAAAAAGGCATCTTATTCATCTTCTTTGAAAAAAAGAAAGTGCATCTAAGGAAACAAACTTGATTAAGTTGAAAACCTAAAAAAATGACGTAAATGACCAAACTTGCTCTAAAATTTGAGCAAATTTGGATCCACCTTTCCCTAAGCAAAACTCTAAATCATAACTTGACTTTTTTATTCTACGTTGATCTACTCTACTAAAACTTATTTTCACCTATACATGGAGGAAAAATAGTGTGTATGTAACCTCAAGGAAACCATCCCACCGTGGAGAAATCTAAAGAATCTTCATGAGTCAGACAAAATCAAAATGATTGATTGCTTAAGAAAAGTCTCTAAAAACACTCATTGAAAGATTCATATCATCAGCATCAAGTCTTAACTCTTTCGTATCTTAAAATCTTTCTTGATCTTAAAATTTGTCATAACTTACACCTATTTCTTTTAAATGAAATATAATCACTTGCTTTCTCATAAAGTCCTTTGTAATTCCTATATTCCATGTTGCATCATGTTTATCATTTAATTGATAATGCTTACTAAATGAACAAAACTGATAACAAGATTTTTTTAGCATTACTTTGAAAGATGAAATTTTACAAGAATTTTGTTTCATGTTTGAAGATCAAGAGCAAACCTTGGAATCATAGTCAGTCTTACCTTAAAGCTTTACATTTTGAAAACATGCTCAAAACCTATTCCCTAGTAAATCTTAGCCCAAAGTTAGAGGGCAAATATCCATTTCCATTTGTCATCAAAACAACCAAAATTCATATCAGTCTACCCAAACCATAAAGACACCCTCAAAATTAGAATTTGTAAGATAAATCCTCCATACTTGCCAAGAAACTCAATTTAACAAAAAAAATTCCCAAAATATAGCCATTCAAGCGTAGGACCTTTCCTTCATAATGACGGGCATCTGTACTTTCTAAAAACAACCTTAACAGTCAAAATGTTTAGAAATCTAAAACAAGATTAGGAATCCCATGGTAAAAGGTCACTCAAACTTATGAAAGAACAAACAATTGAAAAGAATAAAGCGATCTCCATATTAGGCTTTTAAAATCACATTTTTGCATCACTTAAACATGCATTTACATATTCATGCACCACTCATACAATAATTAACATACTTTAGGAATAAATGCCTATTCATATAAGTCAAACTAGCAAAGAGTCACATATATAAATTTTTAATTTCAAAAAACCCCAAAGGCTTCAAGTAAGAATCCCTAACCTTTGAGCTTGCAAATAAAAAAATCATCCAAAGAAGGTACCTAGGCTCATATCATTTAGCTCCCAAAGAGTTGGACGTTTTTTTTTCTTTTTAGTCTATAAAGAGCTGGATGCTTTTTCTTTTTAGTCCCAAAAATGGGGCGATTTTTCCCTTTTAGTCTATTAAGGGCTAGACCTTTGTCTTTTTTAGCCCACAAAAAGTTGGACATCTTTTTTCGATCAGTCTGCAAAGAGGTGGATGCCTTTTTTTTCTTTTTAGTGAAAAAAAAGCTAGATGCCTTCTTTTCATTTTAGTCTAAAATAAGTTATGAGCTTTTTCCCATTTAGTCCACAAAGAAGTTGGACTCTTGTCTCTTTTAGTCCAAAAAAAGTTGGAAGCTTTTTTTTTAATCCACAAAAAGCTAGATGCCTTTTTTTTCCATGCAAAGAGCAAGACAACTTTTTTCCTTTTAGTCTACAAAGGGCTTGGCACCTTTCTTTTGTTAGTCTAAAAAGAGTTGGATGCTTGTCTTATTCAGAACATAAAGAGGTAGCAACCTTTTTTCATTTAGTCCATAAAGAACTTGACACTTTTTCCCCTTTCATTCCATAAAATACAAGACATCTTTTTTCCTTTTAGTCGATGAAAAACTAGGCATTTTTCTTTTTAGTCCATAAAGAGTTGGATGTTTGTCTCTTTTAGTTCACAAAGTGTTAGACACTAACCAAGTCAGTTTGGAAAGAGTTAGGTACCAACCGAGTTTATCCTAAAAGGTTAGGCACTAATCAAGTCTATTTATGAAGAGCCAGGCACTAACCGAGTTTGTTTACAAATAGCTGGACATAAGTTTAGTCTGTTCACAGAAAGCCAAGCACCAATCGAGTCTATCCACAAAGAGCTAGGCATCTATTGAGTTGAAGTCCACAGTAGCTGGCACTTATCTAAGGAGTTAAACTTCAGGAAAGAATCCAAAAACCTAATAAAGAGGTCAAATTTTACAAAAATCTATTTAGACATTTATCAAAATTACTGCCAATATATTGTTATCATTATGGCAAAACATTAATTAAATTTCACTTTTGTAAGCATTTAAGACACATAATCCTATCCTAGACAAAATGATATCTCTTTGTCCTATTCTTAATATTCAGTAACAGTAAAAAAAAGGGCAACTGTGGACACCATTTTTTGTCTAAGCCTTTATCCAAGGCATCAGAGATCATTATCCTAGGCATCCTTGTCATCATTAAAATGAGCGCAGGGTAGTTTCCCATTATTTTTGACTAAAATGAGGTGTTTAGAGTGCCTAAAGTATGTAAAAATAACGTTAGTGCATGTAGGTATCAATATGAACCTTTCCATCACTAAAAATTTAAACTTTCACATGTAGTATCGATATCAGAGGGTTTGGTATTGATACCTAAGGTTTGGTATCAATACTGAGTCTGCTTGTATTAATATAGGTCGTGGCAATAGTTAAAATTATAATCTGTGGCTAAATGTGTCAATACACAAACAAAAGTATCGATAAAAGCCTTTGTGGTATCAATATAAGGCTTTAAGTCTCAAGAATAAAAAATTTTTGGTTCTTGGAACTAATACAAACTTTATTGTATCAATGATGGAAGGAAAATTTTGCCTTATGTATCAATACAACATGCTTTGTATTGATACACCAAGGTATTTTTGCCTTGTTCAAGCTATTTTTTAGCCTTTGCACTATTGATCTAAAAATCTAATCTAAACTCATTTTTTGTGCCCAAAATCATCAAAATTCATACCAGGCCTTAGCTTTGGACTTGCGATTGAAATTTTTTTAGGCCCATAGAGCCATGATCAGGGACATTTTTATGACATTATGCATCTTATTAAAAGGTAAGATCAATTTTTCTTAATGCTCAGCTGCTTAAAGTAGCTTTGATCCATTATTTTTCCTAAGCAAGCTAATGAGTTTGCATGGCACCTAAGCATAGTACCTTGTCCTTACGTATAATACATGCACTAAAACCCTGTAATACCCTTGTTTTTTTGTATTTTTGGTCTTCGTATTCACATGGCTATATATACCAACTTTGGCTTAACTGAAAGACTCTACATACACATACACACACCACATAAACACATTCTTAACAGAAAACACTTACCTACATATATTCTCTCAGCATTCGTTAACCACCAAAAATACCTAAAATCCTCTTTTATTCTTGTAGATCCTTTAAATTACCACTAAAAACCTTCCAAAACCTTCTATTCCACTCATCTTTCCTTTTAAAACTACCTCTATCAACATCGTAACTAAAAAAGTCCTTCTTTTCATCACTTTTTTGCTACTCAATAGCAAAAAAGGTAGAAAAGTGAGTCAAAGGTTTTTGCTCAAAGAAAAAAGCTAAAGCTTAATGCATTTAGTATATTTTTTTTCCTATTACATATTTATTTTCTTATTTTCAGCGTTTGCATCATCCTAGTGACCCTTTTTATGTTACCATGACTATTCTAAGATTCTCATGCATTATCATGGCTTTGGTCATGGTAGTCTTAGGATTTTAATGAACTTCTTGATGCCTTAATGTGGCTTGAATGGTCAAACATGCCATCTTTTATTTTCACGATCACAACAGTCCATGTTCATGCATTTCTTGTCATGTTTCATTCACTTTTACATATTTACTCATACTTGAATGTTCATCTTAACATGCCTTAAGCATATTCATGCATTTTCTTACATTTTAGTAGGTTTCATGGAACAAAAATATCATCTTGAAAATTTTAAACATGTTTTTCCTTTTCTAAACAAGTTCATATCATTTTTTGTAACGTGATTATTTGATGTCATTTATGAAGTTAATATGTCCATGTATCATTTCTATTCATTTTCTTACATTTTTTCCATTATTCCTTGCCAAAAGGTCATTATTTTGTTTAAATGTGTCGTCTATGTTCATCGTCATGCATAGCATGGTTTGTTCTTAACATGTTCATTAAAATGTTAGCTTGTTGACTATAAAATCTAATTGAAAAAACCCCTAAGTTAAATTATGTTATCTGAAATAAATGAAGAATAACATGATTTAATGTTTTCACAAAATTAGTCTTCCACTCTTGGAGATAAATCAATTTTTCTATGTTTGTATTCAAATAAAGTTAAAGGCTTTGGTTTCCAACTTAAAATAGCCTTTTACTTGTTTTAAAATGTTTAGACCTGGATCTAGAGCTTAATACCTTTATTGATGACATGGTCAATGAGCTGTTTCATTGTCCTAAACTATCTGGGATTCTGTAAATAAGCTTGTGAAGTCCATGTCATCTATTCTTTTTTATCACAGACATTCAGACCTCTTTGGCTTGAGTTTAGTCCTAAGAAACCGAAAAATACTAAAAAACTTCCTTATTTTTTGCTTTGGCAACACTGTACCCACCACTTAAAATTTTTCGTTTTTGAGCACAAGCATATTTTTCTGGAATTCTTTGATATTTTTCCTCGAAAGAGCATTAAACTAACATTTCTAATGATGCCTCATTAGCACCTGGACAATTCTTGATGAAGGAGTTATGATTTTTTGAACCTTTACTATCTAGAACTCTTAGAACCAATAAACTACTTTTTGTTTGGGCTATTGCGACCGTTCAAATGATTTTTCTAGATTTTTTAAATATTTTTCCTAAAAAGTTTATGAAATTATATTTTTGGAATGGCATTTTTTGTTATTTAATGATACCAAATGACTAAAAAGAACCCATTCGGCTACCTCTTGGAGATTCACTCCTATTGGTAAGTTTGCCGTAGTAGTAGTATCCTTATATACTTGAAAAACAATCTCTAGTTGATCCACGATTTTCTCTTTTATAACATCTACAGCTAAATTCTTTATTTTGGTCTCCATATTGAGACTATTCATTTAATGGATCATTTGACCAGCGCTAACGGCTACAAGAATAGCTACAGGCAAAGCCAAACCCATCTTAGAGATGAAATCAGAAATTAGTTGATCCATAACAATCAATATTTAGAGTTTAGTTCTCTTAAAGAAGACCAGTAACTCGTATCCCGAAGATACAAGACAAGCAAAGTGCCCGGTCCTTTTTTCTTGCGTCGAAGTGTAGTGTAGTGTGGTGAGGTTTTGCCTCATAGAAGGCGTGGGAAATTTTGGAAAAAGCCGAAATACGATGATTTTTCAAAGTTTGCTACACCTTTTTCTGTACACATATTACTTGTGCTAAAAGTAACTATATTTCAAAATTTAATTTCACCTTGAAAGCAATTTTCTAGGATTTTTGAAATATTTTTATATTAATTCTCATCAAATCACCCTTGTAATGGTTCTTATTTATTCTCGAAAGCTTTCCAATGAACCCAAAATAAATTGGAAAAAAAGAAAATGTGATCGTGTCCCCTACTTTTGGAATTAAAATTAACCTAATTTCTTAAACCACTTTTATCGAGACATTTAAATGTCTTGATATGCATCCAATTGATTCCCTATGGAGTCACATACTATAACACAAGCCCTCTTAGCTTGGATCAAGGCTAAAATGGAAAGATAATTTTATTCAAATTCTTAGTTCTATTTTTAAAATACGTTCTTTACCCAAAATATACCTTTTCTCCACAAAGATAAAAGTTTTCATCAATTGGGATACTCCAACCCCACTTCTTCGTAGGGATATTCTATACTGCTTTTTATTCAAAACTTAAATTTTCTCTCTCCTAGACCTTCTTGAGACTTTAATCAAAATATTTTTTAAAGTTATCTAAAATTCACTTTTAGGGATATTCTAACCCCTATTTTTTAAAAGGATACTCTAACCTCACTTTTCACTTAAAATCCAATTTTTCTCTCTATAGGACCATTAGGGCCTTTAAATTAAAACTTTTTAAAACATGTCTAAAATTTCATTAATGGAGATATTCTGAGCCTAACTTTTTGAAGGGATACTCTACCCCATTTTTTCACTTAATATCTATATTTTCTCTCTCCCAAACCATTTCAAGACTTTTAATCAAAGCTTTTTTTAACATATCTAAAATTTTCACCTTTGAGGATATTCCAACCTTATTTTTCACTTAAAATCCAAATTTTCTCTCTGTTAAAACATTTCGAGTCTTTTAATCAGCATTTTCATTTGAAAACATCCAAAATCATCACCATTGGGGATACTCTAACCTTGCTTTTCAAATTTCATTCGAAATCTAAATTTTGTCTTTTAGGCATATTGGAGTTTACAAACCAAAACCTCTTCTTTTTATCTCTTAAGTTACCACTAAATCTAAACACATCTTAAAATTATTATTCTGGTTATTCCCTAATAATTGAAGACTTATAAGATACATTCTGATTATCCTTCCTTTATACATTTTAATTGTCCTTCCTTTATTAAGTTTTTTTGTTTGTGTATTTTTATGCAACTTTATTTTACTTTTTTTCATCCTACTAACACGATTCTTTTTGCAATGACCATCGTGCATTCATATGTTAAAATTATTTTAAAAAATTACAAGGTAATGTTTCGTAAATATTTCACCAATGCCTAATATGAAATATCTAAAGTTTAAAAATTTTATCCAAAAATTATTTTCATAAAAGATCCTTATGTTCCCACCCTTTTGCTGCACATAGATGATCTAAGTTTTCTTTCAAAACTCAAATCTATAATTATCATAAAAATTCATGCATTAAAAGAGGATTATATCCGAATAATGATAAAATGGAATTGATTAAACTGAAACTAAATTGAGACATGGTTAGCAAGTACTAATTTCTAGTATTATAAGGGTGCTAATCCTTTCATACGTGTAACCAATTTTTGAACCCAACCAATGAATCTGTAAACCTTGTAACCTCAAAATTAATGTTTTAGGCTCTGTAACTTGTAATATCGTTTTCAATCGGCAATTGATCAAGCTTAACTTAAAATGATTAGTGGTGACTCCAAATTTATAACCACTTTTTGGTAGCTTTCCGAGACTAGTTAGATGAGCAATTCATCCAAAGGTCTTCTTTCCCTTCATATTACTACGCTTAATTTAGATCTTGATCAAGAGATAACCTAAAGGCTCCAACCAACATACCCATACTATATTGTTTCAAGTCATGCATACTCTTTCTGAATTGCAAAAAAAAAGTACGTATTGACATGTTGCATGGGGAATGCTATACTTTAATCTAACAAAAATGGGTTAAACTAAGTAACACCAAACGTAGGATATTTTAGGTCATACAAAATTGGATGCATGATGCAGAGAGGATTCATCGCACCTAATTGTCATAACGTACCCCTTGATGTCATGAGGCACGCTGACTTAAATATATCCTTGGTGGGATTTTAAGATTGATAGGAAAAGAAATAAGTGTTTTTTTTTTGTTATTTGTATTACGGAAAGTCATCGAACGAATTACTCATCCAATTAACCTTTGATGTGTTAAGACTAAATGGATAAGCTTATCTTAATAGGATAATGTAGATAAGCTTGTCTTAAAAAGACAATGTCAAAAGTAGACATGTGTTAAGACAAAATCGATAAGCTTGTCTTAATAAGACAATGTGGATAAAATTGTCTTAACTAAATAATTGTTTAAATTAGACATGTCTTAAGATAAGTTGTTTTGATGTCTTAAAAAGATAAAACGTATAAGCATGTCTTAACAAGATGATGTTTAAAGTAGATATTTTTTAAAATAAATGGTCTTAATGCTTTAATAAGACAATATGAATAAGCTTTTTTTAACAAGACTATGTCTAAAGTAGAGATGTTTAGATCAGTTGTCCTGACCAAATTTGGAATTGTTTAAACCAAGAAAAAAAATTTCTCATTCATTAGGAATTTAATTATGAATCAAAGTCCATCTTCTTGCATTTCACTAAATTGAACATTGCCTCAATTAGGTCAAGTCTAAGCTTGACAGTAAGTGTTGAACCAGAAATGTATCTAGACATAATGCTTGAGCAGGTTCATCAATGACACTATAAGATAAAATTATGGTTGAACTGGGAACCTTGGGGTGAGAGTGTTCGATTTTAGCAAAGAATTAGTCTTAGATTAAACTTCTAACTCTCTATCCCATGGCAATCGAATATGGACATGTTATGGGGTAGGCTCAGTAACTCTTTAATCATTAAAGATTAGGCTTAACCTGAATGGTAAAAGGTAATAAATGTTTTTAATCTAATGGGAATTTAAAAATCAACTCATTTCCCTATGAGATAGTAGTGCCAAGAGTTTTTACTAATGAGTGAAAAATAGTTTTTTTAACAAAAAAACCCTAAAAATTTCCCTAATAAAATTCATGCAAGTTTTGGTTTTTTTATAAAAGAAAATAGTTTTCTTGATAAGAAAATTAAAAAAAAACTATGTGGTAAGTTCAGTAAAAGGTTTTTGAGAAAAGTGTTTTTTATTTTTAAAATAATTTTTGAGAAAAAAATCTAAAGAATCATTATTTGCTTAATCCGTGCAATGGTATTACCAAAATTTCCCCATTCCATTCTCATATTTGTATTTAGTGCACCAAAGAATTGTTTTTAGAGGTTTTGACCGAAGAAAAAAATAGAGAAGACTAGCTTTTTTATTATAATTGAAAGATTAACCTGCTAGCACAGTTGAATTACCATGCCTTAAGTAATCATTTGTGTTAATCACTGTTATAGGGAAGACACCAGTGCTCCTTATAGCCTCAAAGAGATATAGAAGCAACCACGTTGGGGCAATGAATGTGCAAGGATCAACAAGCTTAGAGTTATAAGTCTTTAAGTAGGTAAGATCTCAACTAGATCCATGATTTTAAATACTATCCAACCAGTTGTAAATCTCGACTTGAAGATCATGTGCTATACATGCTTTATATGCTGCTTGAATTTTAATTTTAATTAGTGTTGTTTCATGAAGCATGAGCCGAGTTTACTAACACAATATTCTTCCTCTAATTTGTACTTTTATTTTACTCTTCCTATGTTTTAATTCTTTCAGTTAGTCCTTCCGTCATTCTTTTTTTATTGGCCCTTCAAATTTATAATTCTTTCTCTTTAATTATAAAAAATTTACCTTTTAATTTTTGTTGGGTTTCACCAATTTTATTCCTATGTAATTCTTCCATGAACTAAATTTTTAATTGGACTTTCTCAAAGTTTTTACTATTTTTGAATTTATTCCCAACCTTAATCCCTTTTTAATTAGTTATTTAATTTCACCTTTTCATTATTTCACTATTAATTTCATTTCTTCCCTATTCTCCCACCTTTAATTTTTTTAATTTCACATTTCAATCATTCTAAGCCTTAATTTTACTTCCTTTCATTCTAATTTTAGATATCCTATGTACATCATTTTCAATGTGTTCAATTTTACTTCGATTGCTTTAACTTTTCCTTTATCATCTTTAATTCGTTTGAAATAATCATTCCACCTTTCCAATTTTCTACTTTTCCCCTTAAACCATTCTAATTTTATGTTTTAACTTTACACAAATTTTAACTTATTCAATTTACTACTTTTATTATCTCAACTTGTCAATTCCATCCTTCATTCCTTCTATTATATCATCTATTCAAATTTATCAATTCCATTTCTCTAACTTTCAGTTCCTCTCTACTATTTTTCATTTGTTCAATTTAATCCTTCCATTATGCCAACTTTCTAGTTTCACCCTATTATTACTTTTAACTTCTTCAATTAGGCCTTTTGATAATAATATTTGATCTGAGGGTGAAGGAAAATAGGTATCTTTATAGTGAACAAGGAATAAAATAGGCTTACTTGGAGGCTCGGACAAAATTAGATGTCTTTAGCTATTCTTCTTTGTCTATTGTTGGAAATATAGAATATGGCAAAGATAATAAACAATAATCTTATTTGGCATGGAAATCACATTTTGGGAGAAAGCCATATTTGGTGATCAAGAGAACTTTTTTACCAAAATTTGATATTTGCCTTAAAATAAAAGCCTCAATACTAATCCCAGGGCTCTACACTTCTTATAAGAAATAAATGCATTTTGAAAGAGAAAAAAAACTTCAGTGATAATCTTGGAGCTCTGCCTATTTTGAAAAAAAAAAAAGAGTTTGATTTAAAAAAAAATCTAAAAAGCAATCCTAGGCCAATCACACCTAGGCAAAAAATATTGGTCACAATTCCTAAGTACGACCATGTGTGATGCCTGTGATTCCCCTTACTTAAGCCATACACATAGGCATAATTTACCAAGAACGTTAAGTAAGGATTTGTTATGACAAATTATACAATTAAAAAGTTTAATTGAGCTTAATTAAGACATTTAGATTTTTTTTATCAATATAGCAAAGAGATAATCTTGTCTAGAGAAGATAATAACTTTAGTCAATCTTTTTTTCTTGATTATGGTTATTAGAATATCATACTTTATTGTACATTAATGTTATAACATAGCATTGAATTGTTTGAAGAATTAAATGTGTAAAAGTTCCACTTGCATGAAGTTTGATTGCGAATCAAGTTTAAGCTTATAGGTATTGATCTGGCTGAATGGGCAAATCAAAAAATAGAGGCTTCTCGAACCATTTTTATTACATATGAACTAAGGCCATTTGGCCCAACATGGAGTGCAATATCATGTGACAGTAGGCCCAATAACAATAAAAGTCAGTGTCATTGCCAACTTGTCCAAGTTAAAGTGAGAGAGTTTTGGTTCAAGGTTATGTATTTTAATGTTGATTAAAAACGTACACCCCAAATAGTTACTAGGCTGGCTAAACCTAATGAATAGCTGGGATGTTATCTTTTATTATATTTCTTCATGTATAGCTAAGATAAAGAGACCTTGAGAAAACCTAGTATTGAAAAGAATAAGAACTCTTTTATTGAAGAAAATCTAATTTAATTAAAACAAAAACTTTTTAAAAAACCAAAAAAAGTAACCTAATTGCTACATCTCTACTTTCTTCTCTAAGCTATCAAATTTACTTTTCTATTCTAAAGTTTAATCACCTATGCAGATAAAAGAAACCCTTTTGATTAAAGATCCTTTAAAGATTTCCCAACTAATATTGGTGAAACCTTAAACATTGGTGAAGGTTTTTGGTCATTCATGTAGGTTACTATCAAAGGTAGTACACTTGTACTACTTATGATCTTGGAAGGATCTTGAAGTGATCAAGGTCTATAAGCTCATGTATGCATAAGATTGTGATTTGAATTTCACACTAAAAGTTCTGAGTCTTCGAATAAGTATAATTCACTTCACTTATTATTTGAGAAAAAGTTTTGAAATCAATACTATGATCATACACACATCTCTAGCTTAAAATCCTACTAATGCTTGATGTTTCTTTTCTATGCATTTGTTCTAATCTTACAACACTTTGATACTCTATTATGCATGAAGTCAGCCTCAAGACTAGCCACATCAAAACCCAATAAATGTTTTTCTCTCTAAAGCTCATGCCATCTTTAACTCCTAATCTCATGATATTTTTAGCACTCTACTACACTTATTTATTAAATATTTTAGCTAACATTGATTTAAGCATCAGATCATGCATTATAGAATCACCTTTGGCACTCTCTAATCTTTTGCTTCTTTTGCAGGTTGATAGCAGTACATTAGGAAAATAGACAATCGTCGCAATAAGGTTAAAGTATCACATGTATCCAATACTGCATTTGGGCACATCACCAATTTATCTAACAGTTCATCTAAGAAATCTATATTTGGCACATTAATCACATTTGCTTTTCAAGGTCTTTGACTATTAGTGAACACCACATTACATCTGTAAAAGGTTATATTTAAATTCTTAAGCCAAAAATGCGTAACTTTTTGGGATTTATGTAGCAAGTAATGTAACCGGTATATTAATAAGTTAGAAAAGGTGCAACCACTAACACTAATGAAAATATAATCCTTTCATATTTTATTTTTTTATTTAATTTTTATGTGAAAAAGAGAGTAATTTACATTAAGTCACTAGCCTTAACATTAACTTTCATGTAAGTCATAAATTTTTAATTTCATCAAATTACATTACTGAACTTCTATTATTAATATCATAGGTCTCTTACATTAACTGCTTTAAGTAATTTTAATGGAAAAACCAACACAACATGCATATATGGTTTATCTTTACATTTCATCAAGTTAATGTCTGGCGAACATATACCATTTATGCATGCTACGTTAGTTTTTTCATTAGAATTACCTAATGAAGTTAGCATGACTTAATTGAAGGTTTGTGACATACACAGAAGTTAATGCTATGTTTAGTGACACATAATGTAAATTACTTGAAAAAGCATTTATTTATACTTTAAAAGTATGTTATAAGTTTATATGTATGTATAATCAAGTATTCATGACTTTGATGGTGTGGTGTTTCTTCTTGAAATAAAAAGTGAGCTAAAACATCATCATTTCTTGCAAGAAAAAGTGCAATACATAGATTTTAATTTTCAACTCCCAAATCTTTATGTCCCATCCCATCCAAGCTCCTTTGATTTCATCCCTTACGTTAATTGCTCAAGAGTTTTTATATATCTTCATCATCCAAATCTTTTTTCACAATTTTTTGCTAAGCCTGAAAATTAAGCTCAAGTAAACCTCAAATACATTTAAAAATTCTTGTGACCTAATAAAATGATATTAACATCCTAAACACAAGGAATATAATAATGTAATAAGAATTATCCGTTAACAAAATGCTTGTTATATATACACTGTACTTTTGATTTTAGGCCTCATTAGAGCCACAGATTAATAAATCAATAAGAAATCAAATTAATCTAAGCTTGCCAACTTAATAAAAAGGTAGAAAATAAATAGAGGAATGGGTCCATTTTGACATGAACTGAAAATTGGACCTACTTTAATTAGATTTAGGAAACATGGAGTTGAGTATATTATTGACTAATCTAGTTAAAACACCTAATTATGTGATATCAGCCTTTCAATAATTCTTCTAATTGTTAGCCAATGCCAATCTTCTAATCACTAAAAATTCTTAAGTCATAACCTGTAAACTTTTTCTACTTTCGACAGCTTTTTTTTCTTTCTTTTTTTTTTAAATAAAAATATAAAAGATATTTGGTGGTAATATTGCTATATACAAGATAATTTGATTTAGAAATAAACTTTAACAAAAAATATGAATAAATTCCAATAAATAAAAATTGATAAAATAGGTATATTATAGAAATAAATAATAAAAATAATAAGAAATATCATTTTAATTCTTATTTTATCATTTTGAAGAACTCTTTATTCAATTAAAGGTTTCTACAAATTGAAATGTCGATTATGTATATGTAATAATAATTTTCAAGTTTTAAAATATATTTAAAAGTATAAAAAAATTAATATTACAAGAATAAATATAATCAAAATGCATGGGTCGAGGTTGAGCTTTTAAAAGTTTCAATCAAACTTAGTCCTAGCTATTTTAATTTGCAGTAATGCTTGATGTTATGTGGTTTTGTTAAAAATTATCTATCAATTCTGTCCTTTTAATTCAAATTTACATTTTTAGAGTGTACGTAATAAATTTATTGATTAAAGCAAAATTTTAATGTTTAATAATATAAGTATATTAATAGATATATCCATTAAATTAGACACTATATTTATAAATGCAATATTTTCCATTTTATTCATGTTGAATTATAACTTATGTATACTCTTTTATGTAGATACATTTGGATAATCACTCAACATAAAACCTTTTCTCATTTTGGTCACTGAATTTCAACTTACCCTAATTAAATCATTCAACTTTTAAATTAGGTGCAATATTGTCAGCTTAACATATTGTGTTCAAATAAATGATAAATTGACATCATTTAAAAAATATATATAGTAACATGCCTTGGATGTGACTCTATTAAAGTAGGGCTCAATCATCAGAACAAATTACTAGTCCAACTTTTTCAAATAGCTATTATGAAATGCTAAGTAATTAAAGTCACCGCTGACTTTTTTAGGCTAGATATGATCGAACACATATTAAAATTAGTCCTTTTAAATTTTAAAAATTTATTTTAAAAGGATTGATTTTATTTTCGACGTTGAAAACAATAATAAAAAATAGGTTCGGGAGTCAATCCGAAGGATTGGCATCCTTGTCATGCCCTAAAATTGATACCATCTAGTCGTATATTATTATAAGTTTGATTTTCTTGGTTTTAACTTTGGTATTCAATCATATACCCTAAATGCTATAATGAATTTAAAATAAGTAACCTAAATTATAAAAATCGAAAATTCCTTGCGCTCCTCGAAGTTTAGTGGAACATAAAGTTTTTTATTCTGTTTAAACTATTTTCCAGGTTTGATTCCTAAAAAATAGTACCTTCGAGTTATAAGCAAATCCTAACACCTTTTCTATTAGAATGGAAAAAGAGTTGAAATAAAACCATAACTTAAAACATGGCCTTGAAATTTATTAGGAAGGAAAAAATTGGTTTTCATGAATGAATTTGTGTCATTTTAGTATACGTGTGAGAAAGACTTATCATGAAATATGTAAACACGTTTTTTTGTTTGGGACCCTAATTGACTTTTTTCTTGGTTTTTAAAGGTTACTTGGGATTTTCTAGGTCTAGATCCTATCCTCTTGGATAAGTTAGAGATGATAGAAAGGTCCAATTGAGGTTCGATTAATTCTGATGACCTTAGTTTAATATAATAAGGCATTTAGGCTTAATTGTCCAATTTAGAAGGTATATATCGAATTTGAAAAACCAAGACTTGGGTTCAAAAATGTCAAAAGTTGACTAGTAAAAGTCTCTTGAGAAAATTTGCATGTTTATTGATGATATTTGAATGAAAAGGAGACATGTTTTAGAAGTTGAAATTAAAAGTCAACAAAATGGTAGAAGGCAACTATAAAAATCAACCTTTTAGCCTAAACTTAGATTTTGAAATTGAAAGAGTTTTATAACTGGATTTCAGAATTAATTGCTCTGAAATGAAACTAAACATGGACTAAAGGTTAGGAAGGCGTAATCAGATTTGGTTATGACCATAGGAATTTAAAATGTCAAGAAATGCTAAGAGTTTAATTCGAAAAGTTAAGGGTAGAAAATATCATATTTTTTTGAAAAAAATCATTATAACATATTTTTACTATAGATGGAACTTTCAATTGCATTTTTTACATTAACATATCATGATCAATTGAGTGAAATAAAAATTTGTACAAGCTAGTGTAAGAATTTGGTCTTGGCCGAATTTCGTCATGCGCTTAAGGTGCAGAATGCTCATTTCATTAATGGCTTAAATGTTATTTCTCTTCAATATTGTTAGAAAGTTAGAGATTAAGCTAATCTTACCTTAAGGTGATTTAAGCTTAAATCACTAACCTTGGGCTTATAAATAAGGGTGGATATTCATAATTTTAACAATTTTATATACTTATAAAATTTTTAAATATTCTAGAATATTCATTATTTCTTAAAAAAGATTAAGCTTGGAATAGGTAAATTTCTTACTTTTTTCTTTATTTTCAATTCATTTTCATGATTTAGGTTATTAATCCATGCTTATTTTTGCTTAGTGACTTTTGACGATGATGTTTCCTATGATCTATAGTGTTCAACCTTAATGATTCTTCATGATCTTGTCTTCAATTTGATTTTGAGCTATGATTTACTTAATTTCATGTTGTTCTAAGCATGACTAAATGAATCATTATCGAAATAGTACTTGAAATATGCTTAGAAAGCTTAATCTAGTGATCAAGTCAAGAAATCTCCTAGATCAAAGTTTTAGCCAACTTGATTTAGCTAAATCTTGATGATTTTTTTTTTAATCTGAGCTAGGTTTAGTAATATTGAGTTGAAATTATCAAGTTTAGATGATGAAATCTTGAATGACTAAGCTTAGGAAGTGTTCAAACAACTATAGAAGCTTGATTTGGTGTTCAGCTAACTTAGGTTACTTTACTCCTGAACTTATTTGATGATTACTTACATAATCTTCCTAAGTTAAGCTGTGTGAGCTAAAACCTAAATAGATAGAGCTTTAATCTATTGTTTAAAGATGAAATCCTAGTTTATTAAACTGAGTGTGATGTTCGAATAAGAGAAAAAAAAGGTCATTTACCATTTGGCTACTTAAGATTCATGGGATTTAAGTTCGACTTTAGTGTTTAGATGATCATCAAAAGTAATTTTGATGAATTAATTGCACTTGGGTAAGCTAAAATTGATGTTTAATTTAATCAAACTAGAAGCTTACATGTCTAATTGTTGAGCTTAAATAGTCGAAAGCATGTTTTGATTGTTAATCATGTTAATTGAATTGTATCTAACTTTGTTCTTTTATACTTAATTACTAAACATGACCCTCACTCAATCTTCCTAAGTGCCAGCCTATCATCAGTGGAAGCTGAAAATACGTCCAGCTTTGAGAATTTAATGAGAATGAGTGATTAGATGAGCATGATAAGTTGCAGATAGATTCAACTTGTTGTTTAGAATATGTTTTTTGGATAATTAGTTGCTAGAACTATAGGTTAGTAGATTATATGTTTAACAAAATGCAAGAGTGTTTAGGAAATGTAAAAATCTTATTTTTTTCTAAAAAATCCCTAAAGGTAAATCTTGATTTAGTTGACCAATAGGTGAGTCAAGATTAGATTATGTTTAATAAGTTCTTTTATGAACAAGTTAAGGATATTTGATAAAATAGCTTGATTTGAAGTTGATTTGGAGTAAATTAAAATGTCTTTCTAAGTGTTTTAAGGTGTTTTATTGAGTCTAAAATTGGTAAGCCTTGCTGTAGGTCATTAGATGGTGCATAGGTCAGTCAAAATGTAGTGTTTAAGTCATTATGCTTGTTGGTTTTAGCACATAAGTGAGTGGCATTTGTGTGCCTCTCATTATTGAGAATAAATAATAATGAATAAATGCGATAAAAGTACAAAAGTTTATGTGACTTCAAAACATATCACTAATTTCGTAAAACTCTACATATAGTCACGTAGAGGTCTTTGTTATTTCCTTATATAAGACATTTATAGAGTCTATTTGGTCTCATTGCTGGATGTTCTAACATCCAGAAATGTGTTATAAAAAATTGAAAACACTTCGTGATCGCAAGTTATGCCAAAGTTACTATTGCATACCAGCAAAGTAGTCTCACAAAAAGAAATATCTTCAAATAGGTTATAGACCTTAGGAATTTTTGTTAATGTTTTTCCTGTAATCCTTATTGATTCGGCTATATGATAATGTTTTGATAAGGATAAACATTTTTGTGTATTTTTCACATATTATTAGACAAAAGTATAACAAATAAGCTTTTAAAGCATGTATGTCTTGTTTGGTGAATATTTTGGAGAGTTAGGAAAAAAATCTGAAAGGTGTCCTAGTTTAACATGTAGTGCGAAGCAGTACTATCTAATTAAAAAACTTTTTGACATTTTTTGAATATTTTTAGGCTGAATTAAATTAAGCAAGCATTCATTAGAATTTGATTTAGTGATTTTATGTGATAGGAATAATTTTGAATAAATTCAGAGAGCTTGAAAGGTCAAAGCTGTCCTTTATTTTCAAGTCTCTTCAGGTTTGGTGTCCACTATTACGAAGCACTCAGATGTCTCAGAACTAATTTTGGAAGTCATGGTAGTGTGCCAACAAGTCTAGGAGTGTCCTATAGAAGGTCTATAACAGTTCATATTAAAGCTTCCAAGTTAGATTAAATAAAAGAGATTGTTAATCTTGTTTTCGAAGTTGTAATTTCTTCAATTTAGTCCAAGTGTGATATTTTTGTGAAATCTTTTAAATGGAGTCAAAACTGATAAATAACATTAGAAATGGAGTCAATTAGTGAATATTCTTAGAGTCAAATGTTTTTGTGGAATTTTTCCCTTTTAGATGATTTTCACTTCGAATCAATTGTAAATCTAAGCTAATCCTAGTAAGAGTTTCAAGATATATTTTTAGAGTGATTTTTTTATTTTGAATAAATAAATTTAGGATTATGATTGAAATTGAGAAAAAATAAATTCAAATATGAGTGATTAGTTGGTATCAATTTATGGGCATCATGTGAGGGATCGAGTCCCTTCTTATGGTGTAATCGCCATGCCAAAATTAGATCTCTAATATACAAAGATTGTTAACTCATTCCATTTTAGTTTTGTAACTCTTTAGTGAATGGTTTTAATAGGTGACCAATCACACCTAGACAAAAAAGATTGGTAACAACTTCTTAACCCAATCACTCTTGTATTTCAGTATAAGAGATTCAGATGAGGAATTCATTAATTAGCGCGGCCCTATGATGATCCAAATTGTTGAGTACTCTGATATGTTGAGGTTTGTATCTTGATATATTATGGCAGCTTTTTGGTGACTCCACTAGGCCTACTTAGAGAGTCAGGCCTTAGACTAGTCGCATGTTATCTCAGTTTCGATTTTCTCAGTTTTAGTCAGTGTTCAATTATAACCTGCTTGATATTAGTGTTGTGATTATTGATTGATTGGTTAGTTATTATCATATTGCTATTTGTGCATTATCCTTGCTGTAGTGTTTAAATAAAAATCCAATGTTGCGCCTGCTTATAAAAATAAGCAAAATGATTGATATATATATATACACACACATACACACCTTATGATGAAGCAAGATCTAGGTTTAGGGCTTTTCCTGGCACACACTACACTAGTATATGCATTAGACTTTCTGCTGAGCACTATAGAGAAGAGATAAAGGACCTATTTAAAGATATATGAGATTATTAACAGATATGGGATTAATAATCTATTTGGTAGGTTAAAGCCCTCAAGGTTTATTGCTCTTGTTTTTGTGATTCATCCATATGAACATGAGTAATTTTCTTACCCAGATCGAACACATTATCAGGCAAGGGGAACGATTTACGGACCACTTGCATTAGAAGACATATTAAACATGCATATAATAAACCATTGGAACCAAAATCAGTCAACCATACCTAAAGTTTAAACGTATCTAGAGATTAGATATAATCAAGAAATGCTTCTAACATTCTTTCGCCTTTTTTTAGTTAGAATTTTAAGTGGGGTCCAGAGAACTTCATCACTTGGGATATTTATCATCTCGTCGATACAAGTTTATAGTTATATTGATTATAATTTGTCATTTGGCTATCGAGTTAGTTAGAAAACCAAATCTATTTGCGTAGCAAAATTTTAAAATTTTAAAGCTGAATCATACTGGATTGTGTTGTCATATATAATAAAACTATCATAATCAATTACCTAAGTTGTAGATCCACAGATGTTATCCAAGAATTCCTAAAGTATATCTATGTGAAAGCTTCAACCAACTACCCTTTTCTACCATTTTCGAATTCCCGGATGGTAGAATGCGTGGGCATTCTTTGTCTTGATCAACTCCAGTTTCGTATGGCTTGATTTTCTTTCAAGACTACCCTTGTGCCAATAGGTTAAAAGTTATAAGATGTTGTGATTAGAAACCCTAGAGGTGGCGTAAATAATCTAACTTGAAACCCTAAAGGTTGCCTATTATTTATGTCACGTAACAAGGTTGCTTTAATTTACAAATTTTTTAATTAAAATAAATATTTTACCACCTCTTTAAAAAACCTTAGTAGACGCCTACCCAAATATGGCTGTCCATTAAAATTTCGGTGAAGCCCACAATGTACCTATAAATTACTTTTGCCCAATATATTTTAAGGAGTTTAATCTGTTTAATTTGAATACTTAATTAATTCTAATTAAAATGTTAATTTTATTTAACTAGATAATTTTCCATTACTCCAATTCTAAGTCAAATAAAGTCATGGCAATTTTATTTGAATAGAATAATTATGTATTAGTTATCAAAATAAAATTAACTGTAGTAAAATGAACTAATTTTAAGCACAAATTAAAAATAAATAAATAAAATAATTTTTCTTAATTTATTTAGAATATTATTCATATTTAATTCATAAATGAATATTTAAGCAAGACTTTATAGATATCAAATTAATTACATAAATAATTAATTTGTTCATATCTTTTTAATTTAAATTAATTTCTATATTTATCAAATGATAATGTAATTAATTCAAATACTAATTCTTGTTTAAATAAATATTTAAAAAATTAAATATGTATTCTAAATAATACCAAAAAATTATTTTTATTTATGTTTCTGAGAAAATGTTTACTCCCCTAAAAGGAGTGTATTCGACGCACCATTTCATTATATTGAGAATTATCTGACTTTGCGTATTCCAATCAATAACCATCTACTAAGGAATTATGCTAAGCTAGTAGAGGGACCAGTTGGACATATATAATTAGGCTATAATAATCTATGTATTAATTATTCTATACTAATTAAATAATCATATAATTTTTAATCTTGAAGTCATATCACTAAAGACCTGAGACTACACTTCTAATTATATATCGTATTATGTAAGCTTTATAGATAGCCTTTTAGTCTAATGACCTTGCCATCTATGTAATACCCTCATATGATATCCATGAACAACATAAGGTTAAACTCTGCTTTACCTACTTGATCACCTTTTCTTAAAATTCCATTATACTTTTATGTGAAAATGATTGTCCACCATATGTGAACAATTTATCATTTGATATCGCCCTAAACTTTTATGTTTACACCCTTAAAAGGAGTGTATCAACGCACCACTTCATTATATTAAGAATCATCCAACTTTGTGTATTATAATCAATAACCATCCATTAAGGAATTATGCTAAGCTAGTGGAGGGACCGGTTGGACATATATAATTGGGCTCCAATGATCTATGTATTAATTATTCTATAGCAAAAAAATAATCATATAATTTTTAATCTCAACGTCATACCACTAAAGACCTAAGACTACACTCTCAATTATATACCATATTACGTAAGCTTTATATATAGCCTTTTAGTCTAATGACCTTATCGTCTGTGTAATACCTTCATATGATATCCATGATCCATAAAAAGTTAAAGTTCGTTTTACCTACTTGATCACCTTATCTTAAAGTTCCATTATTCTTTTATGTGAAAATGATTGTCCACCATATATGAACAATTTATCATTTGACATAACCCTAAACTTTTATGTTTACACCCCTAAAAAGAGTGTATTCGATGCGCCCCTTCATTATATTGATAATCATTAACTTTATGTATCCAATCAATAGCCATCCATTAAAAACTTATGCTAAACTAGTGGAAGGACTAGTTTGACATATATAATTAGGCTCTAATAATCTATATATTAATTATTCTATACCAAATAAATAATCATATAATTTTTAATCTCAGAGTCATACCGCTAAAGACCTAAGACTGCACTCCCAATTATATCCTGTATTATGTAAGCTTTATAGATAGCCTTTTAGTCTAATGACCTTGTCATCTATGTAATACCCTCATCTGATATCCATTGTCAACATAAGGTTAAAGTTTGTTTTCTGTGCTTAATCACCTTATCTTAAAGTTCTATTATACCTTTATGTGAAAATGATTGTCATTGAATGTGAACAATTTATCATTTGAAATACAAATTATTAAGATCTAATCCATTTTCACTATTCCATATAATGCCTATTAAAGGGAAAACTTTAACTTTTTGTAGGAGTTAAGATTTTATATCTATAAGTAAAGCCTTTATCGACTAAGTCATATACCTAATGAACAGGTTTAATTTCTTACTACCTCAAGAAGCTATAACCTTTGAAACATCAAGGCATACAAGTTATACACATGGTGTCAATTACTTAGGATTTAGGTAATTATATAATGAATGTCTGAAGTGAATTAATCTAAGTAAACAGACTTATTAATGGATTAATTACACTTTGCTCCAGTTCAATGTGTCACCACCTTTAGGAAATATATGTATGTCTCCACATAGAAGTTAGATCATTCTAAATTGCCAAGATAAGTTATCTCCCCGATTAGATTTAGATGACATAATAGTCTTAACATGAGTTAATTGCTCACATTAACCCTAAAGAATATAGACTATTAATTTAGATTATTTTACCTTAGAATATTGTCTTCCCACATATTAAGTCTATTATATGCAACATTCTAATGGTGTGAACATAAGTAGTTAATAGCCATATTTGCTTACATTTAATTTAACATGTAAATTTAATGAGGACGAAATAGCAATGATATAATGAAAACTTGAATATGTAATCTGAATAATCGCTCAAAACTAATGAAATACATCAAAATGTCTTTTATCATTAGGTATTCCAATCAATATCCCACTTGCCTTAAGGCAGTAAATAAGTCACGTCTTACATACCTGTGCCCTCGACGTGCCTTTCAAAACCCTTCAAGTTATCCTCAAATGTAATTTTACAAACATTAACAACTCCATCCATCACTAACTCTCTTATAATGTGGTATTTCCTATCTATATGTTTTGTCCTCTTATGGTGTCTAGATTTTTTTATATTTGCTAAAAGGGAAATTCTGGGCTAATGCATGTTGATATAAGCATAAAATTTAATCATAGCTAAACCTACGCACTAGAATTAAATAAAGAAACACTTAGATTTCCTTATAATCTTAAGAAGAGATACACATGTGATTGGATAGTAATTTTAAAAGACAAATCTGTTAGAAATCAACCTACTTAAAGACTCATAACTCTAAGCATGTCAATCCTTACACAAACACACTATGGGTTAATTATTATGATTTCTTCTTAAGGCAAGCAACAACAGTGTCTTGCCTTTAATTGTGATCTACATAGACACCTATTGGAGCCTTTGTGGGATCTAGTGGTCTTTTGGTGCTAGATCAAAGGCTTTTCAAGCCTCAAGGTATCTTGCTAGTAGGCACCAATTCAACGTGATCCGAGAATGATTCCCTTACCTATTATGCCAAAAAAAAGAAGAAACAACTTTGTATGGAAATAGCTATTTTTCACAGATGCCAACAAATGAATCTAACTATTCTTGATTTTGGTTGATTCCATGAAGATGGAAAACTAATTTTTTTCCTTCATAGTGATCCAAAACAATTTGAGATCATGAAATTCTAATCGACATAAAAAAGGCTTAGGTAAGCAAAGATGTTAACATTTGGCCAATTTCATAACTTTTTTTAAAAACTAATCTTTCAAAGCTAGAAACTACTTTTTCTATTTTCTTTGTGTCAAGAACAACTCAAAAACATTAAAAAAAGCCAAAAAAATGGAAAGAGAGCTTAGAGAAGCTTAGGTGTTATGCCAAACCTTCAAAAAAGTCTAAGGTTGGTGCCTATGGTTTTCCTAATGCTTCTTATCAAATAAGTTTAATAATGTGTTTAAACACACCCTGGGCTAGGTTAGGCTCGGCTATTGGGTCAAGTAAGCATGATACTAAAATACATAAGAGTTGGCCCTATTTTGGAAAGTTTTTTGGAGCCCAATTAAAACTATTTTTATTAGCTTGTCCAAGATTAGGCCTTAATATTAACTTATTAATATTTTTGCCCAGTAGCACACCAAAGATACCTATTCCTTATGCTTAGCCCATTAACAAGCCCAACTTGGAGTAGTTCATAACTAAATGCTCTTGACTTGATAATTAAGGCTTTTGTCCTAACCCTTAAATTTACATGTTCATTAATTTAATAATTAAATTTTTTAACCCAAGTAGAACAATTTTTTCTTCATGTAAATAATATTAAATAATTAATGAAATAATTATCAAATAATTATTTAATTTTTTTAAAACACAATTATTGGGCTTTATTTAAAAAAATTTGTAAACCATGTCTACAATAGACATTATCTTTATACGACATTCTTATCTTTATTACCATATTAAGACATCTTTGATTAGATATCATAAATTTAATGTGTGTCTTAAATTATTCTTAATTGAACTAATTCAATTAAGTCATCCTTATTATATCATTTATTTAATTAAGTTGTACTTAATTAAATCTCGATTTTAATATTATGTGTGACCTATTAGGCTTCTATCATGACAACAATAAACATAATTACCTAATTAAATGTACTCATATTTATAGACCAAGATTAGCCTCTAGCAAGGTATCATGGCCATTCGATCCGGAAGAAGTATTGACCTTTTAAAAAACCTTTCAATAACCAGCTGTCGCAACATAGCTTGATATGAATCCTGACTAGCTTGACTTAAAATGATAGGTGTATCCATTGTTCTTTTACATATATATATATATATTCATATATCATTATTTTCTTTTATTTAGGGCCCCTATCATTAATAGTATTCTTTTTTTTTTGTGTCAAGGGACTAAGTTGTCTAGATGAATTACTTATTCGACTTAACTCTAAATAGCCATTATGAAACAACCGTTTACTTTGGAGTCACCACCAATCTTATTTTGGCCAAGTGAGATTGGTCACCACCGAAGTTTGCATTTTATGGGTTACAACACTTTTAAAAATAAACTTCAAGGTCTATACCCATGCTAAAGGTGACATAAAAGGGTTCGTGAGTCGATTACAAGCATTAATAAGGATTAATTTTCTCGTGATGCCCAGTAATCAGTACCTTATTAATCAACATGTTAAGATAAATTTTGATTTTTATTCAATTTTAATATTTGATATTTAATTCTAATTCCCATATTTAAAAATAAAATTTTATAAAACAAATTCATTATTTTGAATAGGAAATCTTATTTTGGCCAAGTGAGATTGGTCACCACCGGAGTTTGCATTTTATGGGTTACAACACTTTTAAAAATAAACTTCAAGGTCTATACTCATGCTAGAGATGACATAAAAGGGTTCGTGAGTCGATTACAAGCATTAATAAGGATTAATTTTCTTGTGATGCCCAGTAATCAGTACCTTACTAATCAACATGTTAAGATAAATTTTGATTTTTATTCAATTTTAATATTTGATATTTAATTCTAATTCCCATATTTAAAAATAAAATTTTATAAAACAAATTCATTATTTTGAATAGGAAAATCGGGTTTTTAATATTCTTGAAAATGAAAATATCTTTCATACCCTCTAGGAGAACTAAGAGAACGCGAAAAGGTTTTTTATTATTCTTTATCATACCCCACTAGAGAGCTGGTGGAATATAAAAGTTTTAAAAATAGCAAAATATCTTTTATACCCCATTGTAGAGCCAGAAGAAAACCAAAGGTTTTATTTTTTCATAATTTGAAAAAATTTTGATTTTTGTATTTTTGAAAAGATATCTTGTTATTAAAATAATCTATGAACCCTTCTTATTTTTTGGGAGAAATTCTATATATTATTTTAACACTAAAGACATTACCTTAATTTTCAAAAATTTCAATTTTATTAATAATATTAACAATAATAAAAATCACCTTATGATTCGGTTTAGACAAAATGTACTAAACTCAACTCTAAGGACCTGAGTGTGGTCGATATGACGAACATCCCTCTAAAGTACGCCTTTAACGCAGAAGTATCCTGGTGAGGCTAAAAGACTCAATTCTAAAAATAAATTAATGAAATGTTACTAAGGTGTACCTTCAACATATAATTATCCTGGTACCCTAAAAATTCTAAAACTTTACAAATAAATGAACTTATTCCTCTTGTATACCTTCGACATAGAGGTATCCTAATGATTACATAGGACTTGGTTCTAATGTAAATTACGTAAATGTTTCTAAAGTCTACCTTCGACATCTAGGTATCCCGCTAAAGGGCTAGATGACTCTATAAAAGAAGCATATATCCCTATTATGCACCTTCAACATATAAGTATCTCAGTGACCATTAAGGATTCGATTTTAAGAAAAATTATCAAAATACCCCTAGGTTGTACCGTTAACGTATACGTATCCTAGTAACCTAAAGGGCTCGATGACATGATGAACAAATGAACCTACTCTTACTATACACTTTCAACATAAAAGTATTTTGGCGATCACATAGGACTCGATTCTAAGGAAATTACTAAAATACTGCTACGGTTTACTTTTAACCTATAAGTGTCCCAATAACCTAGAAAACTCGAAAATGATATGAAATAACATTTATACTCTCTATTGGCAACTTATATATCAAGATAGACCTAAAATGAAAAAAATGCTAATAAGTCTTTGAACTTTTCAAATTGCATTTTATACCCTAACAAAGAACTAAAAGAATATGAAAGGTTTTAATAATTTCTACAGCCCTATGAAAGACCATAGGAATGTTAAAAACATTCTTAAATTCTCAAAAATATCACTTTAACTCTAAAATGCAAAGTTTTTGTAAAAAGTCCTTGAAATTTTCTAACTTTCCAATTTAATCCCTACACAAAAATAAAATCATTATTAAACACATAATTCATCACAAAAAATATGGATATCACACCAAAGATCATATAATAAATTTGGTCCAGTACCTATGGCCATAGGACAAAAATTTTGCAAATAAGCTTCTAAACTTTCTAAAATTATAAAATAACCAAAAAATGGTGGAAATGCATAAAACATATTCATATACATCAAAATAAACATGAAAACACTTTTGCAAATATACATAAGAAATCGACCAAACTTGGATGGCCTCGAAACCAAATTTTCTATTTTTACAATTTTGTCCCTCCATAATAGAAAATTATAAATTAACATAAAATGCATCATGAAATGTCACAAAAAACACACCTAAAATCATGAAAATGATTCGGCCAAACATTTATGGCCATAAGAGTAATTTTTTCATATTTTGCAAATTAGTACCTAAACTTTTTAAAATTACAAAATGGCCTTAAAATAGTATAAAATCCATAAAACACATCCAAATATATTAAACAAAGCATACAAACACTTCTAAGGCTGTTTATAAGGTTCGGCCAAGCCTAAATGGCCAAAGAAAAAAGTTTTGCAATTTTTGGCAACTCAGTCTGTAATATTTCTATATTTTCAAAATAAGCTATATAAAATCAAAACACCACAAAATCAGCCCTACATGATTCAGCTAGCATATTTTTTCAAAAAAAAATAATTTTTTATCACATATCTTCATAAATATTAACATATATACATGTTAGAATTTTTACCAAGCATGAATAAGCTTGAAAACATAAAGAATAATGAATAAATCAATATAAACAATATGAAAATATTATGAAAAAATACATAAACATGTATACATGAAAATAACAATATAGGTATCAACAAACACAACAAACGCAAATAATCTCAATGAGAACCAAATTATTTTTAATAAAAATTAAGTAAAACAACAAAATAAAACATTTTAATCTTAGCCATCATTCTTAGCCTTTCAACATGAATCAAATCAAAATTCATAAGCACAAATATTCATTTATCTCATTAAAAGAAGATTCAAACAACAAATGAAGAAAAATTAAGAAATTTACATGAAATTACCTTAGAATAGCTTAAAAATTATACATTTTTGGAGTTTTTTTCTTTATTTTTTCATCCTAAATCCTAAAGGGCTTCAAATGAAGAAATCAAACCCCTATTTATAAGGGATGAAGTTGGTAAAAATGGTGGAGTTTCCACCAACTTCTACTAATTTCTTTATTTTATTTATTTATTTATTTTAGATTTTTTTATCTTTATTAATTTAAATTTGACCTAGATTTAATTTACAAAAAAATATTAAAAAGAATAAACTCATAAAATTTTACGAGAAACCCTTACCAAGAAAAACTTATAAAATAAAGTGAATTTCTCAAAATTGATTTAATATGATTTAAAAAATAATCTTTGAAAATTTTTGAAAATTATAAATTCAAAAAATCTTCTTGAAAAAATTTATGGAATAGAAAACTCCATATTTAGGAAATGAAAATTTTCTAAAAAATTAGAAAACACATAAAATGAATTGAATTTTGAAAAACTAATTTAATATGAATTAAGCAATAATATTTGAAGAATTTTAAAAATTATAAACTTAAAAAAATCTACCAAAAAATTTACGAATTAAATATTTTGTAGGTTGGAATAAAAAATTTTGAAAAATGCAAAAACTCATAAAATGTAGTGGTTTTAAAAAAAAATTAATACCAGATAAATAGAAATATTAAAAGAATTTTGAAAATTCAAAACTCGAGAAAATTTCATCAAAAATTTTATAAATGAAGGGAAACTCATATTTTAGAATTAGAAAAATTTCAACAAAATTGCATTGAAACTTAGATAAAATCAATTAAGTATTTAAAGTATTAATTTATAAAATAGTAAAGATAAAAATTTGATATCAAAAATAAGTCTTTACCAAAAAAATTCTCAAACAAAATACTCGCGGCATAGTGAGAAATTCAAAAATAAGTAGCAAAGTTGCCAACTTGATACCTTATGGTAAAAAATGCCAATATGAATTTTTCCTTGAAAATTTATGATTTTTTGGAGTGCATATTTGCATAAATACCACACTGGTATTGGTAAAAATATACAGTGATCAATTCCCTAAATTTAACGAAAAATTCTTAAAAATTACCTAAAAATGGGAAATTCAACCATGATAACATCTACAAAAACAAATTTCAAATTTTTAGAAGTATAAAGTTAAAAGTTAATTATTTTTCCTTGATATTCATTCTTTTATCCCATATTTGTTATATACAACTCCTGAATCGATGCTAATTTTGTCATGTACACTTGTGGTCATTTAAGGATAATTAAGTAGGTCTTGAAAATGTACATTCTCCCTAAATGAAATTTACCTCTACTAAGACAATTACCTAATTTTATGTCTCAGATATTTTTTTTATTGACAAGGAAAGATGACTTAGACAAAATTAGGTGTCTCCAGTTGCCAGTCTTTGACCATTGTTGAGAATCTGGAACAGGCCAAAGGCCAAATAGATACAATTTTGTTTAGCCTTTATGAATTTTTTTCTAAAAGAACTTTTTCCATTTTTTTTCTTTTTTAACACAAATATATATTTCAACTAAAAAAACCTTTGAAAATTTTATCAATTCTTTTGCTTAATGAGATGAAGTTGAACACCATGCTTTATTGGTTTCTAGCCAAGTGAAGTTGACCAATAACAAATAAACCCGTTCCTTTTGCACATATTTGGCATACAAGCATCCTGATGATCACAAAAGACTTGATTCTAACATAAACTTTATCGATCCTTCTACTTAATCAATGAAGTTGCCCTAAAGAGCTTTGAAAACTTTTATGAATTCTTCAAATATCACCATCAAAGCTTTCAAAACATCTTCCAAAAGAAAACCTCTAAATGCTTAGAATATCATCATTGAAGCTTTTTTTGAATGCTTCAAATATCACCATCGAATCTTTATCTTTGAATATCAGCATCAAAGATACTGCAGGCATTTTTAAATGAAAACTTTTGAATACTTCAAATATTGCCATCGAAGCTTTATCTAAATATCACCAATGAAGCTCTGTAAACATTTTCCTAAATAAAAATTTTTGAATGCTTTGAATATCACCGTCGAAACACATATCATTATACTATCAGATTGATGGCTAATGTGACACTAGGAACAACATGATAGCTCAGTTTTAAAAAATTTATCCTAAATGGAATTGGTGCCCTGAGTTAGCATTATGTATCAATAGGGCTAGTCTTTTATAATCCGGCTGCAAGGTACACACCTTAATACTAAAAGAAAGTCTCCCTTTGATTCTAAATGGCTAAAATAAAAGTTTTGAGATTATTCAAAATATTTGAATTATATAGTATATGAGTGATAATAATCTTGGTTGCCTTGTTTGTTTTGCATGGTTTTTAGGATCATCATTAGTGTATATGAAGGCTATTTGCATAAAAAGGATAGCATCCATCCTAAGAGTCACAAACTATAGGGGATTGTATGGTCTCGGTAGAGAAAAGGCACTCCATAATGAAAGATTGGTTGGAAAAGATTTAAAATAAGATGAGGATGCTTTGAAAGTTAAGTATGTTTCACTTTTTTGTGCCTAAGTCAATATTAAGTTTAGGCGAAATAAATTGTCAAATTTATAAGCCATGTGAGAGTAGTGAGATAGTACTAAAAAAGATTTGTTTATTCAAAAGTATATAGATATATCACTACTGGTTTGGGTTAGTATAGGTAAAGGATTTCTCCAAGCTTTGGCTAAATTTTGGAATTTAGGATATCAGTGCTTCACTTTCAATAAAGAGGATATGGTGTCAACATTTGGGAAGTACACCCCCTATCGTGTATTGACATACCATTCTTGATTGGATGTACATTATGAAGTCTAATCCACTGACACTAAAAAGATCATTGGCTAGCATCATTAGAGTATCTAAGGCTCGGATTAGGCATATGTAGTCTAAAAAGGTCAAAATTATTGCATATCATGGCCTAGGTTACCAAATTTAAAGCATAATTGCTTAGATTTAAAAAAAGGGGGATATCCTTACACTAGTTGTTATAGATTAGTTATATTGCCTATGACTTGGGGTTATTTAAATGTACTAGTGGTTAATTTCTTTAATAAGTTAAGGTATAATATCAAACCAGTTATGGTGATTCTAGCTGAGATAATATAGTACTTAAACATTTGTAAAAGAAAAGTTGGGAGCATATTTTTCAAGTGTATGCCATTGTTATAGATATAGGCTTATGGTCACTTTTGGAAAGATACGAGAGATAGATATTTAAATGTGTTCCAGGTTATTCTCACCTATTGCTAAGTTCCTTGGAAAGGATTAGCTAAAGGATTATACCAAAGATTAGTGGGTGCTAGTGTTTCGAAACCTAAAGAAGGATGATGTCACATGGAAAGCACCATGGATATTTCCTTAGGTTTATGTTGTATCGATGCGGATATCGATATTAGGTACTTTTACTAAGCATTTTGGGTTTTGTTGACTGTGTTCCTTTACTAGTATAAGGCTGTTCAAGTCTTGATAGTTCATTCTTTTGACTCATGACTTTGATAAGTTTGATTATGCATATGGAGGAAAAGGTTACATAAAAAGAATATAGGTCTTGGCTAATGAATGGAGAAAGACTTATCACATGTAGTTGGCTTGGTATAAGGATGATATGGTTTCAACTTATGAGGTTTGAATAGTTAACTGGGTTAAGGACACTATTATATTTTTAGATGAAACATGGTTTTTCCAATATGAGAAGGTTGAGTTATTGAAAAAAATTGAGTCAAAATGGGTAGCATTTTAGTTAGAGAATATTCGGCTAGAGGCTAAAAAATGGGCAATAAAAGTATGATTAAGCTGTATATGAGTGATAATTGAAAGATCTTCACAAGAAAAAGGATGATGCAGATTGAGCTATGAAAGAATTGCATCAAGATAGCAAATAACTTAGGTTGCTCTAAAAATGTTAGGGTAGTAAGTCTCCAAGGTAGTAGAACTGAATAAAAAGTTAGACATATGGAGAGGTAAAGGTAAAATGAGTGCAGAAAGGGTAGTCAAGCTTTCAGCTAGCCTATTAGTAAGCCCAAAAAAGAATGATAGCACTTTCACTCGGTTACATGTTTAGAGTGATGTCAAGATAGAAGTCGAAACTTCATCAGTACTTGATGTTCCCATTAAGGAAGAGGAGTAGAAATAAAGCATTATCCCAATGGATGGACAAAACTAGAAATAGTTTTATTTTTGCAAAAAGATGTAATTCAAACAGTTTTTGCATTGATTTGAACTCAGTTTTCTTGATATAATAACTGATATGGATATGGATGGTAATTTTTTATTGGAGCTATTGCCTTAGTCAATGCTTTTAACATGTTTATATAACATTTGTGTCACTGTATTCATACTAACTCGTTCTTTTTATATTTGTGTATTTGCATTCATGTTATAGGATGCTTAGTAATCATAATATGAATTGCCAAAATTTGGTGTCATTCTCTAACAAAAAAAACTATGAGCATGGGGAAAGGTGTGAAAATACCTATTTAGCAATGACATACTACATGATCCCATATTAGAAATATGGAAAATGATTTTATAGTTAGCATAAAGAATGTAGATCAAGTTTAGGAATGCTTAATAAAGGGTCAGGAGGAACTACAACTAAAATTATAGAGTTGATAATGTTAGCCACTAAAAGAAATGAGCAAGTAAGAGGCTTGCGTCCTCAAGGTAGGGAAGTTAATCCTAAAGGAGAATTTACTGAGTTTGTGAATGGTGCAAAAGTAGAAAAGGTGATGCCTTTAGTCCAGGTGTCTCAAACCATGCCTTTTGATGGAATCACGCCTATGATGCATAGACATCCTGAACTTCCAATGCCATAAGTGATTATTGGTAAAGGGTTGAATTTAGGTTTGCTCTAGCAAATCTACTAGTTTCTAACCTTGAAGAGTTTGTAAAGTTAGATAGGCTTATGATAAAACCATCCAAGCATGTTAGAAAGGAACAAATGTAATTACAAGTTATAAAAAAAGATTGAGGGCCATGAAGGTGTAAATAAATTTTTAGTAAGGAATACAAAAGAGTTAGATTTACTATTCAAACTAGTCATTCCTTTGAAATTCAAGACATTAGAGTTTAAAAATTATAATGGTACTACCTACCCATCTGCTCTTATTAGGATGTATTACTACAAAATAAAAGGGTACAAAGCAATAAAAACTTATTGATCTATTATTTTCAAGATAGCTTGACTACTGCTACTGCTTGATGGTACATGGGGTTAGATAAAGCTAAGATCTAGACTTTTGTCGGATTTGGCACATTTTTCATAAAATAATAGAAGCATGTTATGAATTAGGCACTTGAGCATATGTCATTCTAGAATATGGGGAATAAGTCTAATGAAAGTTTTAGATAATATGCTTAGAGGTAAAGGAAAAAGGTTGCAGAGGTGTTCTTCCTTTAACGATGAAAAAGATGACAATTATTCTCATTAGCAATTTAAGGGCTTTATTTTGACAATGCCACTAAAGCCTTTTAAATATGATGCTATTAAGAGAAATAGTTTAGAATGTCATTAAAAATGGCAAGATGTCAAGTGAGGAATCTTCGGGAAGTAAAAAAATCAACCTTAGGTAAAAAAGAAAGAAAAAAAGTTAATGCTGTTAGCAATGATAATCATGCACCCATGAACCCTATGCCCTATTATCCATACTACCCTATAGTGTTTAAGCTAAGTTCGAGCTCTTACCTCTTTGCTCACCAATCTATATACACTACTGCTTATAATTTAACATATATGAACCCATGAAGTAGTAACCAAAATACCTAAAATACCTACAACATTATGAATAACCCTAAAACCACTAAATTAGCTTAGAATAGGCAACAATTCATCCTAATCCTGATGTCTTATCATGACTTATACCTATGGCTACTTCATAGACAATTAGTAGCACTAATTTATGTCATATTTTTTTTCCTAAAATGGTATAAGGCTAATGCAATATGTGAGTATCATAGGGAAACATAGAGGCTTTTACTAAAAAATTGTCTGACATTTAAGAAAAGGGACCATGGCCTTATTGATGGTGGAAAATTAAAATTTGAAACTAAATTATGTAATAACATTGTTGAAAACCCATTACCCAATTGTATTGAGCCTAAAGGTAATATGGTAAATGTTAAAAAAGCACATAGGATTAAGATAAGTATAGACAAGGTGAAAACCCTTTTGAGGGTGCTTTAGGAAGCTTTAATAAAGCTAAGGTGACTCTAACAAAGTTATTTTTGATGGGTAGTTCAAGGAAACATTTAAATTTCATTCTGCAGATAGACATGACCTATAAAAGTGTGTTAATTTTAGAGCCATTGTTCAAAGTTTGATAGACAATAAAATGTAAAATTCTATAACAAACTGCAAGAGCTAATAGTTAAATAGTAGCTATGTTAGTGAAGAGTTTGCAATGGTTTCATACGAAATTGGTAAACCAATGGTTATTTATTATGAGTTTGCTATCAATTTTGTACTTGTAATGTATATTCCACAAGTAATCATTGCGGTCCTTATACTATTTCCATATAAAAGTGATAAGGCTACTCCATAAAGGTATAAGTTTGATATCGTGATAGCTGAAGAATTGAATATTCAAGTTGATATTGTGATAGGAATGAGTCATATGACTAAGAGTAAGAGGTGTTACACCTCATCTTTTATTGAAAAAAATCAGTTGCTGTTGAAGAAACTAATGTCGAACCTAAAATAGTACTGGAAATTATTTGTGGGGAATTGAGGGAGCTGCTGAGTGAACTAGAAGATAAGAAGCTCTTGAAATTTATAAAGCATATTAAGTTTAGCATTATAGAATAGTTAAATAAGCAGCTTAGTGAGATATATCTATGTTATTGAACTTAAAACTACACAAAAAGGCTTATTGAAGGTCTTGAATTAGGCATATGTGCTGCATAACATTTTTATGGATAAAATGTGTCATTTAGCAGATAACATATTGGTTAATAGTTTCATATCATTTAATGATGATGAATCCCTTGAAGAGGAAAGGGTAGTGTGGAGGCTCTACTTATTACTATGAATTGTAAAGAATATATTGATGGACAATGGTTCTACATTGAATATATTAGCATTAGTCACTTTGCAGAGGATGCTAGATGATACTCACACATTCAGAATAGTCATACTATCATTTGTGTCTTCCATAGAACCAAGCAAGAATTGGTTGACATGATTAAAGTTTCTTTAAAAATCAAAATGTGTACTTTTCAAGTGGAGTTTTAAATGATAAACATTGCATCTGGGTAGGCCTTGGATTCATTTTGTAGGGTTGGTTCCCTCCTCATTGCATTAAAATTTGTAATTAATTATAGATGATAAAGTTGTTGTCATCAACGATGAAGAAGACATCATGGTTGTCATGTTTACTAATTCACCTTGCATTTATTATGATGAGGAGATTAATGATCCTTCTTTTTGTTCCTTCAAGTTTGTGAATGCCTTATATGTGAGAAAAAGGCTACTGATTATTAAACCCAATTTATCTTGGATTACTAGGATAGGATTAAAGATGACTATCGAGAAATATCGCTAAACTAACAAGGGACTGTGAAAGAATCTGTAATTAATTACCAGAGCCTTAAAAGTGATTAATCAGATTAAAAAGAATGGGTTGGATTATAAATTAAATGTCACTTGGAACAAAAAGCTAGCCGAAAGGGCTAAAGATAAAAAAATGCCTAAGAAGTTGGGCCTTAAGCTAAAAATGGATGAAAAGACTTTTACTTCTCTTAGGGACATTTTTCATTTCATAAGTTAGTCTTAGACAGGAAAATTGTATCGAAGAGTTCCTGGTTTTGTTCAAGGAAGCCTTTAAGAACTATAGTATATCTATATATGGTAGAACAAAAGATCTTGGAGTTAGGTATTCTCTATGCCTATGATCACCAGATTTGAAGTGACATAGAGATCTCTATAGATTGTAGGCCATTGAAACATATTAAGGACTCCATGCTAAATGTTGAGGCCTAATAATGTTTAAATGTTTTCTGTATTAGGCTTAATTTATTGCCATTGTTAAATAGATAACAAGCATGATGCATTTTCCTATCCATGTGTCTTTCTTTGATTGTGAATGCTTTATTTATTAAATTGATTGATTATCTTTTCTTGAATAAACCAACATTATCGATACCATAATATATCTTGATTTACAATGTCTTGAGATATATGCACCTAAAGCTTTAATGCTTAAATCTTTTTCAGGTATCTTGATAGAAGAGATATGGAGAGAAGGGTTAATTCTCTAGGGGTCAATTTTGATAAATCATTTCATAAGGATGAATTGTATTCTACTGAAAATTCTAAAGATTATGACTTGCCCTTGCATTTAGTAAGATTGATCAAACAAGAAGAGAGATAAATCATGCCTCATAAGGAATCTTTGGAGGTAATAAATTTAGGGACCAAGGAGTGTAAAAGTGAAGTCAAGATTGGGACTACAATATCCTTACCCACTAAGGAAGAGTTAATTGCCCTTTTGAGAGAGTTTAGAGATGTATTCACTTAGTCACACCCCGATATGGCAGGATTGGATACAAACATAATGGTGCACAGGCTTCCATTAATACTAGGATATAAACTAGTGAAATAGAAGATGAAGAGAGTTAAAGCGTGAACTTGGGGATGAAAAAATAAAATAAAAAGAAGAAAAATGAAAATAGAATACATCATGTTAATTGGGTTTTTAAGATTATCTAAAAACTATTTGTTGAAGAATGACTTTTTAGTTCATGTCTTTATGCTTGAGATGACAAATGGCCTCTTTCACTATCATTTCTCAATTATAGAAATTATTTCCCTTGCTTATTGTTTTGAGCCTAATGAATTATTTTTGAAATCTACGATTCTCTACCTAAAAAAATATAAAAAAGCAAAAAAAGCAAAAAGTGAAAGCAAAAGCTTAAAAAGAGCAAAATAAAAGAACAAAACAAAAGAGGAAAATAGAGAAGGAAACAAATATAAAGTGAGGTTGAAAAAGGGTAGAAAGGATTAAAACTTTTATAAGAAAAAATGATGCTTAATCTTTTCACCTTAAAACATTTGATTTAGGCCTATATATATTTTTCTTTCTAAACCTCAAATTATGGCCTATATTATGTACCAAGAAAAGTTTATTTAGATGAGGCATGGCTATTTAAGCTAGTGAGCCTATTCTTAGGAAATTTATAATTTGGATAGATTTTGAGTATTCCTAAAAGCATTATGAAAAAAATTTTAAGAAGATGAAGATGAAAACAAGGAAAGAATTAAGCTCTAAGGTGAAAACTTGAAAACGAATAGACTAGAGCAATATAGGAGAATTTTTTGTGTTACTCATAGGATTAACAAAATTTTGTCAAGGAGAAAGAACCTTAAACATCCTAAGATGCTTAAGGTAAGTGGATTTCAAATTGGGAGAGGGCTTTATGTCATGATGATAGCATTCTTTGGCAGAGTGCTAATATTGACCAAGATAGATGGAAATGAGCTACCTTGTCTGGTGAATTTAGATAGGGTGAAAAAGTATTATGTTTTAAGAGATGGAGTAAATACAAATGCAAAATTTGTTTGATTTGTGTAAGAGGCAAATGTCAAAGGTTATTGGGTTTGCAAGATTTTGCACTAAATGACAAAATGTTGGTTTATATGGCTATGTGGAATTTTTCACTCTTGTTTGCTAAAGAAAGATGCATCATAATATAAATTAGTTTTTAAAAGAAATATCATCTAAACAAGTTGATTTATCAGATGTTATCCTAAAGAGTTAAACCAAACTTTTTCTCTATAAATGTGGAATCTTATTGCTTAAAAAATCCTACTTTTGAATTTGTTTCTTTATTAAGTATTCACTAAAACATTTTTGAAATTGTTAGCATTTTCATCTAATTGATTGTTAAGAATTTTCATTTGTTGAAACCTATTTTTCTTGACTTATCCTTTTTGTGTCATTGCTTGTTGATTTGTTTAATGATAATTAATAAATTAACGAGGAAGAAACATAGGATGGCTTGATATGAAAAAAAAGACCAATATTCCATTAAGAAATTGGTGTCTGTTTCACATCTTGGGTGATCTAAGGTTTAAGATTGCCTAAATGAAAAGATCGAAGACTTCCAAAAAGAAAAGAAAAATGACAATAAAGAAAGAAGATGACAATAAAGGTTTGAATGTTTATAGATGATGATGAATTTGGAAGATGTTGCCAAGTTAAAAAGAGTGAAGAGAAATAATGATAATAATGAAAGAGAAAAATGGCAATAGAAGTCATAAAGAATTCAAAAAAGATGAATAAGAGCAAAATTGTCATGAAAAATGTTTCACTAAAAGCATAACAGATCATGAATGAGATTAAGATGAATCGCGTATTGTGACTGCATATTAAGATGAAAGTAGAGGTTATCCATATGCATTCATATAGTATTACAAAAGACTATTCAATAGAAAATTCTTAGTGGTGTCAATAAAGAAAAAGATCAAACCTTAGTGGATGATACAAAAGGTAATATCATTTTTTGCCTAGTGAATTAAAGCCAATATAGTTGGTAGGCTAGGAAAAAAAAAAGAGAAAAGTCCAGTCTAGTTTCTTGAGAAGAAAACTAGTGAAATTGGCACTCTATAGGGAGGTTATGCCTTATAGAGAAGAACCTTTTCTTTTATCCACTTTATATGGTTATATCGAAGACTAGTGTCATCAGGTTTGAGTTAGCTTCGTCTGATTATGCAAAAAGTTGGGCGAGGTCTTTTTCTTTTGTCAGCTTTACTTGGTTAGGCAGAAAACCAGTGGAGTCATCCTCTTCATTTGACTATATGGAAAGTCGGTGAAGGAGGTTTTGAGTCAGTTCTATTTGATAAAACAAAAGATTGGATAGAAAATTTCTTTTGTCAACTTCACTTGTTAATGAAGAAGACTAGTGAAGTTTATGGTCCTTTTATATGCTTATTTGACTAAGTAGAAGGTCGATGAAGTTGGTTTTCTTTTTTTTATCTTTTTTACTCGATTAGGCAAAAAGTCGGTAGAGTAGGTTTTTACATAAAGTCCTCTTCATTCAACAATGTGTAAGTCCATCAAAGTAGGCATTGTGTGTAAGTTAACTTTATTTGGTTATGTGGAAGACCAATAGAGCAGGCAATCTAAGCCTTCTTCACTTCATTGGGTAAAAGGCTAGTGAGGTAGACAATGTGTCAAGTCCTCTTCATTTGGTTGGGTAGAAGGCCAGTGAGGTAGGTAATGTTGTCAAGTCTTTTTCATTTCATTAGCAGAAGACTAATAAGGTAGGCAATGCATTAAATCCTCTTCATTTGGTTAGGTAGAAGACCAATAAAGTAGGTAGTGTGTCTGACTACTTTTTTTTGGTTAAGGAGAAGACTAGTAAAGTGGATTTTTTCTAATTTTCTTGTTAAAATCCAATCTATTTAGTCAACTAGAAGACTAGCAAATTTGGCGCCTTATCAATTAGGCAAAAAATTAATGAGGATTGATACTTCCTTTAGATTTAAATTAAGTCTAGGTGGTCAGAATATTAAATATGTCAAAAAAAGACTTTCTTATAGAAGGTTTATTAAGTCCTAGACAAAATCGTGTCTATTTAGCCTTTGCCTTGTTCCTATGTTTTTAGCAATAGCCAAAAAAGGGCAATTGTGAACACCTTATTTTGTCTGGGTCTTTAATTAACTTTTTCTAGGTCTTAGACGTTAAAGGGAATTTTCTAGTTCTCGATCTTCCTGGATAACGTATAAATGATAACAAGATCCAATTAAGGTTCTAGGTGGTTCTAGTAAGCTTAATTTAATGTAATAAGGCATCTGGGCATAATTATTTGATTTAGGAAATCAGTGCCAGATTTTGAAAAATCGTGACTTGAGTCTTGAAAATCTGAGAATGTTAAAAGTTGATTGGGATATGTCTTTGAAGGTAATTAGAATGGTTATAGATGACATTTGGATGAAAAAAAACTTATTTTAGAACTCATAATCCAAAATCAACATAGTGACAAACATTAACTTTAAGCAAAGTCAACTATAATAAGTTAACTTGTTTCCATAAAACAAGCACCCATATGCTATCCCCAAGTATCCCATATACTTCAACCTCTGTGAGATCTAAAGGCTACATGTATCCCATGCATGTAGGCTTATCTATGCTAGTCTTTGTGCATTGTCAATGCCCCGTCTTGATAATAAGATGAATAGGAATGTTTTTATAAAAATAACTTTTGTCCATAAGGATCTTATTATCATAATTGATTTACCAATTTTGTTAAGCCATTATGTTTAAGGGTTTTATCTGATTAAGGTTTGCATGAATGTCAGTCACTCTACCATTATAAAAGAAACTTATGTTAATTTAACTTAGTAACTTATAAGTAATTATTTAATTAAGTATACCATGTCCTAATCTAATTGGTTTAAAGATATACACCAATAGTTGCCTTAGTAGTCCTCACTGAAAGACACTAAAAGAGTAATTTAGGTACTATTCAACACCAATTTGAACCATATTTAATGAACCTTAAAACCCACCTAAATAGAGCAGTACCGAATTTTAAAGGTTACTGAGATTAAAAGACATATAAAGGAACACTTGTAACTATTTGCTACATATTTTGTAATTAATAGTGCAAATTTTGATATTTAAAATGGGATAGATAAAAAATCTTTTTTTCAAAAATTGTGTGCAAAATTTGGGATTCCATTAAAATAAGGAAACTAGAATTCTATATAATTCAAGTATTACATTATTCTCCTATCATGACGTATCCCTCACCTAAATCGCTTGGATGACACACACAACTTAAATGATATCCCTTGATTGGGATTTGGATTATGCATGATGAGGTAAAAGTAGCAAGCAAAAGGATTGTCAGACAAATCGCTCATCCAACTAGTTTTTGATGGCCACAAGAAAGTGGTCGAAGACTTGAGTCACTATTAATCATTTGGTCTAGGCATGATCGAATGCCAAATGTAAACTATATTCTAAGTTACAAAACTTGAAACATTGATTCCAAGCTATAAACACCCTATTTTGTCTGGGTACCTAATTAACATTTTCCAAGTCATAGAGGTTCAGAAGAATTTTCTAGTTTTAGATCTTCCTGGATGAGTTATAATGATAGAAAGTCCAACTGAGGTTCTAGTTGGTTCCAATAAGCTTAGTTTAATGCAGTAAGGCATTTAGGCTTAGTTCTCCGATTTAGAGGGTTGATGTCAGTTTCAAAAATCAAGACTCTAGCCCTAAAAATTTGAAAATGTCAAAAGTTGACTAGGTTATGTCTTTTAAAGTGATTAGAATGGTTATTGATGATATTTGAATGAAAAAGACTTGTTTTAGGAGTCATGATCAAAAGTCAACATATTGACAAAAGTCAACTTTAGGCAAAATAAAAAGTTAACTTTTAGCTTAGTGTTAGATTTTAAAATTAAAGGAGTTTTACAACTCGGATTTCAAAATTGATTGCACTAAAATGAAATTGAATATAAACTTTAGGTCTAGAAGAAGATCAATTCATGAAGAAACCTTAGGAATTTAGAGTGTCAGAAGTTCTTGAAGGCTCAATCCAAGAAGTCCAAGCTGGAAAATTTTATATTTTGTTCAAGCAAGGTCTTGAGGATTTTTTTTTTTTTTTGCAAGATGGAACACTCAATTGCATTTTACATAGACAAAACATGACCAATTGATTGGTATAAAAATTTGTATAAGGCTAGTGTAGGAATTTAGCCTTGGCTGAATTCAACATGTGATAAATATGTGAATTTTAATCATCCATTCATTAGTGGCACTAATGCAATTTCCTTAAAAACCAGTTAGAAAGTAATGATTAAGTTAAGATCACCCTAGCGTGATTAAAGCATAAATTACCAACTTTAAGGCCTACAAATAGGGGTGATTAATCATAATTTGACAACTTCTAGATATTTAGCAAACTTTAGAAAATCTAGAATATTCTTTCTTCTCTCAAGTTCTCATCATCTTTAAGAAAAGATCTAGCTTGGAATAAGTATAATCTCTTACTTTTCTCTTTAATTTCAAGTTAATTAGCATGTTTGATGATTGATTCATGCTTCTTTTTATACTTGATTGGTGATTCAACCAAGCTTATTCACGCTCTCTAAGTCTCGACCAATTTGAATCTTGATGCTATGATGTGTATATTTGATTTTGAGCTATGGCTTACTTTATTTTAATGTTATCCTAAGCATGATTGAGTGATTAATTGCTAAAATTTAACTTAAAATCATGTTTAGAGAACTTGATTTAGTTTTGAACATAGAGATTCCCTATCGAGGTTCAATCAACACATTATATTAGGATCTTAATGATACAAATTTAATTGAGCTAGATTTTATGATACTGAGTTAAAATCTTAAAGTTTAGATGATGAAATCATATTTTCTAGTTTAATATAGTGTTCGAACAAGAAAAAAATGGAGAAAACTTGGTTTGTCTAGCGTAGGTTAGGTTGATCTTGAGTTTACTTCATTTAATCTTGCATGATCTTACTCATTTGAGTTAGTTTGAGCTTATTTAAACTAAAATCTAGTTAATTAGAGCTTGAATGTAATGCAAATAATGAAATTCTAGGTTCCTACACTAGGTCAACCAATGGAACAAGCTAAAATAGCTTCGTTTAGGTTTGACCATAGTGGTTTCTTGGTGTGATTGAGTGGGTTTTGAATAATTTATACTTAATTGATTAAATTTAGATGATAATGTTGAGATGAACTTTGGTAAGCTAAAATTTATGCTTAACTGAATGGATTTATACTCTTACTCGTTCAATTAATAAGCTCAAATGGTTCAAAACATGTTCTAATTGTTAATCATGTTTACTAAATTGAATCCAAGCTTGTTTTCTTATGCTTGATCGATATTTGATAAGATTTTGATGAGAATTGATGTTTAAGTAAGTATGTAGATTTGTCTAAGGTGGAATTTTGTGATTAGGATATGTTTTGTTGATGAGTAGTTGTTAGAAACAATAGGTTAGTATTCTATGAGTTTGATATAATGCATGATAAGATGTTTAGGTTGTGTAAAACCTTATTTTATGAAAAGATCCCTCAGTGGTAAGATTTGGTTCACTTAATCAATAGGCAAATCAAGGTTTGGTTTTGTTTAATAAGCACTTTGATAAGTAGCTTAGGGATATTAAATAAAATAGCTTGAATTAATGCTAATCTGGAGCAAATAAAAATGTTTTTAAATGTTTAAGTATGCTTTGTTGAGTTGAAAATTTGGTAAGCCTTAATGTGAGTCATTAAAATCATGTTTAGATAAGTCCAATGGTGTTGTTTAGAGTCATTTTTTTTGCTGGTTATAGCACACGAGTGGCATTGGAGTAGCATTCACTTGCTAAGAATAAATAATAATGAATAAAAGTGATAAAGAGTCATTCGCATGACTCATAAGCATATTGCCAATGTTGAAAAACATGTTTCAAGGTCTTGGTACCTAGGAGTCTTCGTTGTTCCTCATATATGACATTTATAGATTCTATTTGGTTTATTGATGGACATTCGAATTTTAGGAAATGTGTTCTAAAAATTTGACAAGATGCTTCGTGAATACAAGGTGCATCAGAGATATTGTTATAGTTCAGCATAGTAGTCTCATAAAGAAGATATATTTTGATTAGGTTATAGGCCCTATAAATTTTTGTTAGTATTCTTCCTATAATCCTCATTGATGGGGCTGCATAATAGGCTATTTAAATGTTTGACTTTGTGCTTGCACAAAATATAGTAAAATCATAGAACATGATCTATTCGTATGGCTTTATTTCAGCATCCGATTGGTATTATGAACTGTTTTTAATAAGAATAATCCTTTTTTTGACATTTGGTCACATTTTTAGGTAATGGTAGAATAAATAAGCTTTCCAAGAATGCATGGCTTGTTTGATGGGTATTTTAGATGACTTGGAAGGAAAATCGAAAATGTAAGGTAGTCAAAAATGCAATTTGATGCAGTAATGTCTAATTAAGAAATTCACATGACATGCAAAATAAGATGATTTTTGAATTTCTTAGGTTGAAATATAGTGAGTCAAGAGTCATTAGAATTTAGTTTGATGATTTCAGATGATGGGAATAATCTAGAATAAATTTGAATAGCTTGAAAGGTCAAATTTATTCCTATTTTGGTTTTCTCTGTGTTTGATGTCCAAATTGATTCTAGAAGTTATGTTTAGTTTGTCAATAGAATAAATTCAAATAGCTTGAAAGATCAAATCTATTCCTATTTTGGTTTTCTCTGAGTTTGATGTCCAAATTGATTCTAGAAGTCATGTTTAGATTGCCAATAGATCTAGGTGTGTCTTGTAGAAGGTCCCTAATAACATGGCCTAAATACGAATTTTGACCAGCTAGACATAAAGGGTAAATGTACCCATTGCTCCTATATATATATATATATCTATATATTACATTTTATTATTTTTAAGGGCCTTATCATTATTAATATTATTTTTTATTTTTCATTTAGGGACTAAAATGTCAAGATGAATCATTCATTTGAATAGTCATTAAAAAAATGACTATTTTTCTAAAGTTGTCACTAATTTGTTTTGGCTTGGTGAGATTACTCACCTATTGAAATTTGTATTTTTAGGGTTATAAATAAACTCCAAGGTCCATGATCATATCAGCGATCATATAAAAGGGTTTGAGAGTCAATTACAATCATAAGTAAGGATTAACCCTCTTGTGATGCCCAAAAATCGATACCTATTAACAATATGTTAAATTAAATTAAATTTTTATTCGATTTCAATATTTGATATTTAATTATAATTCTTACATGTCAACATTTTCATAAAATAAATTTATTATTTTGAATGAAAAAAAATCATGTTTTTAATGTTTTTTACAATCAAAACATTTTTTGCACCTTTCTAGAGAACCAAAAGACCACGAAGGTTTTTATCATTCTCTTTCGTACCTCACTGGAAAGCTAAAGGAATACGAGAGGTTTCAAAAATCAAAATATCTTTTTTACCACACTAGAGAGCCAGAGGAATACAAAAAGTTTTATTTTATGAGAATTGAAAATTTGATTTTTTTCACATTTTTAAAAGGATATCTCATTATTAAAATAATCTATAGATCCCATCTCATATGCTAGGAGAAATTCCATGTACTATTTTAACACCAAAGATATTGCTTTAATTTTATAAAATTTCAATTTTATTTAAGTAATAATAAAAAAAATTCCTTAGAACCCAGTTTAGACAAAACGTACTAAAATTGACTCTAGGGATCCTAATTTGGTCGAAGTGACTAACATGCTCCTTAAACTACAACTTTGATGTAAAAGTGCCCTAATGACACTAAAAGACTTGGTTTTAAAATAAATTAATGAAATATCCCTAAGGTGTACCTTTAACAAATAAATATCCCCATACCTCAGAAGATTGTATAACCTCATAAACAAATAAACCTATTCCTACTGTACATCTTTGACATAGAAGTATTTTGACGACCACATAGGACTTAGTTCTAATGTAGATTACTAAAATACTCTACTGTCGACAAAGAAATATTTGGTAACCTTAAAGGACTTGACAGCTTCATAATGAACTTATCCCTATTATGCACCTTTGACGTAGAAGTACCCTCATGATCATAAAGGCCTCAATTCTAGGATAAATTACTAAAATACCCTTAAGGTGTACCTTCAACACAGAAGTATCCTATTAACTGAAAGGAATCGAAAATGATATGAAAAGACAATCATACCATCCATGGCTAACTTAGATATCATGATTGACCTAAAACCTAAAATTTGCTAATAGTTCCCTAAACTTTTTGAAATTGCATTTCGTACTCTCATTAGAAAACCAAAGGAATATGAAAGGTTTTAATATATTCTGCATCCCTCCAAAAAACTAGAAAAATGCTAGAAAGAGTCCTAACATGAAATAAACATCACAAAATAGCATAACACATAATAAACTCAACAAGCCAAACACATCAAAATCATATGAAAGGTTCAGGCAAACACCTTTGGCCTAAAACCATTTTTTTCCACCTTTTTGCAGACAACTCATTGAACTTTTAAAATTTGCAAAAAGGCCTCTAAAAAATTAAAATACGTAAAAAATCCAAATATGTTAAAATATGTAAAGAAAACCTTCTTTAAAAGAACACTATGTGGTTCAGCCAAGCATGGATGGCCCATAAATAAAATTTACAACTTTGCAATTTACTCCTTACATGATTTAAAACACAAAATCAAAACATCAAAATAAACTTGGAAAGCATACCAAAAGTCACAAGGAACATTCAGCCAAGTATTTTTTACTTTGGGAGAAAAATTTTACAATTTTGTAAATAAGCCTTTAAACTTTTTAAAATTACAAAATGACCTTAAAATGATAAAAAATGCATGAAACATATTTATACATTAGAATAATCTTGAAAACTCTTCTAAAGTTATTTGCATGATTCAATAGCACTTGGATGGCCATAGAAAAAATTTTGCAATTTTTTTTGGTCCCTAAGATTTGCATAATTACAAAATAGCCTAAAATATAAAAACTTCACATAATCATATATGTAAGTTTGGCTAGGGATGAAAATATGCTTGGAAGGCCTTCAAAAATTTGAAAAAAATTATTTTTAAGCCTTTGTAAGTTTAAAATATAAAATATAACAAAACAATATAAAATATCATAAAATCAAGCATGAACAATTATTCAAAGGCCATTATAAGTTTTAGCTAGCATGTATTTCACTAAGAAAACAATTTTTTTCATCACATATTTTCATGAATATTAATATGCATACATGTTATAATTTTTACCAAGCATCAATATGCATAAACAAAAAATAAATAATGAATAAATCAATATAAAGCAACAAGAAAATATTAAAAAAAGAGCATAAAAATATATACATGAAAATTACTATATTTCTACTAACAAACACAAATTATCATGATAAAAATCAACTTATTGCTAATAAAAGTTAAATAAAGAAACCAAATCAAAAAACTTTGTTCATAGCCATCATACTTGGCCTTTAAATATGGATTAAAATCCATGAGCACAAGCATGATTTTGGCTCACTAAAAGGAGGAAAAACAAATGAAAGTAACAAAGACTAAAAGTTTCAATGTATCTTTATCTTGAAAAGCTTGGAAACTTAAGAAAATTATTTTTTTTTTGTTTTTTTGTATAGGAGGCCAAAACTTCCAAATGAATAAGCCATCTCCTATTTATAGAGGATGGAAGTCAACCAAGTGGTGTATGAAACCCCTTGGCCAAATTGCTTTTAGCTATTTCTACCATATTCTACAAATTTCTTTTATTTTTTATTTATTGATTTATTGATTTTTTTTTATTTTTGATAAGATTTTAGTTACTAAATTTTCCATTTCGCATGTGTCATCATACATGACATTATAATCTAAAGACGTGAGAGAGAAAGAATTCAATTTGAATAAAAACAAATTAGAAGGACTAAATTGTAAAAAATTAAAAATTACGTATTCAAATAATGAAATTTCACATAACAAATATAAATAAAAATTAAATTTAATCAAAATGAGCTTCTCAGGTTTGTCAGAGAACAAATTTTGGCTCATTTAGCTTGTCAAAAAGTTAATGAGTTTATCAAGTGTCTCAGAAAAATCAATAGGTTTTAAAGCCCATAAGATGAAGAAATAAATTTTGGCCTATTAAAAATAAAATTAATAAAATTTTTATATAAAAATTCAAAAAAGAATTCTTGAAAAATTTTATATGCAAGGAAAAGGTTATTAAAAAATTCAAATCATAAATCTTATGAGACAATCCTTTATGAAAAAAAATTCTTATTTAAAAAAATGCAAAACACATAAAATAAATTGAATCATTAAAAATTTATTTAATATGAATTTAGAGAAGGTATTGGAAGAATTTTAAAAATTATAAAGTCAAAAAAATCCTATAAAAAATTTACGAAGTAGAAAACTTTGTATTATGAAAACAAGAAAATTCCAAAATATGTACAAATTTGATAAAAATGAATTTTATCCAACTCATTAATCAAAATATTAATTTACAAAAATAATAAAGATGAAAACTTTAAATTCAAAAAAAATTTTATTTAAAAAAATTTTATGAGTATGATACTCACAGTATTTTAAAAAAATTCAAATATAATAAACAAATTTGACAACTTGATACCTCATGGTAAGAAAATGCAAATACAACTTTTTTCCATAAAATTTTTTTAATTTTTAGGATGAGTGGCAGCATAAATACAACACGGCTATTAGTAAAAATATACGATAGTCAACTTTCCAAAATTTACAAAAACTTCTTGAAAAATTTCTACAAATGAAAATTTTGGCCATGATAACATTCGCAAAAATAAATTTCAAAATTTCCCAAGTATATTGTTAAAAGTGAATTTCTTAGCTTGATATTTGTCTTTTTATCATTGTTCTCTACAATCTTTAAAATGTCACGTGCACATGCACTCATTTAGGCATCACTAAAGAGGTCTTGAAAATGTTTAGTCCAACTTGAAAATTCAACCCTCGTCAGGCAGCAGCTAAATTCTTGGCCTTGAATATTTTTGGACTATCAGGGAAGGAGCCCGAACAAAATTAGGTGTCAACAAATGACAAAATTTAAAAATTATTTAGCTCTTGATCCAAGCCTAATAGGACACATGTTGTGGCTTGTGACTCCATGGGGAGAGTTAGTTAGATTCACTCCATGGCTTGTGACTTATGTTGTGGCTTGTGACTCCATAGGGAGAGGTAGTTAGATTCACATCAGGGCATTCAAATACCTAACAAAGGTGGTTCGAACAAATTCAATTAATTTTATTAAAGCCTAAAAACAAGGGATAGCATTATGGTGTCCACTTTCTTGAATTTACTCTAGGTTTATCCGAAGGTTTCAGGAGGCAAATAAGGTATCATTGGAAAGGTAACTTGACAAATATTAACATAAAATATCCCAAAATCCTAAAAAAATTGCTTTCTAGGTGGAATTAATTTTTAAGTTTAACTTTGATTCCACCCTAGCAACATTGTAGAGAAAAAGGTGGAACAAACTTTGAAAAATCACTTTGGACTCATTTAGAATCATTAAATTGCAAATAATACCCTTTTAGAAAGGGAACGCAAAACATTTTTAGGAAAAAAAATTTGAAAAATCCAAAAAAATCATGTGATAGGTCAAATTGGCTCAAAGAATTTAAACTACTGATTCTAGGGGTTCTAGATAGCAAAAGTTTAAAAAATCATAACTCCATCATCTGGGCACATCCAAGGGCAAACATGGCACCTTTGTAAAGGGTATTTGATTCCTTTTAAGGGAAAATATCATAAAATTTCAAAAAAAATATTTAAGGCTTGGAATCAATTTTTCAACCTAGGGACACAGTGCTGTTAAAACAAAACAATGATATTTTTCTATTTTTTGTGTTTCCTAGAACTAGGCTCAAGTTATAGACATCCAAATGTTCATGATAAGGACATTCAGTGACAATGGTTGCATAAGCTTATTTGCACAATCCTAGGGTAGTTTGAGATGATGGCACAGCCCATTAACCAAGTCATTAGCAAAGGGTATTGGGCCTTAAAATCAAGGCACAGACATTTTAGGATAAGTAAAAAGGATATTTTATATTAAAAATCAAAATATTTAGGCTTATTTAACCTTGAATCTAAACATAAAAGCTTGATTTATCCTAAAAATTAGAGGACAATGGACTGAAAACCTTAAATCCATACTAGTCTTCATTAGCTGAAGTTAGCATGGACTTAACCTAGGGGTTTTTTTGAAAACAAATTTTTGCAAGTATCATGGCAGCATGTCACCAAGCACATGATAAAATAAAAAAAATAGGAACAACCAACATGAATCAGCATTCAAAACAATGCCATAAATCTACACTTAATCAATTAAAACATGCTAGAGATGCAATAAAATGCATGGTTATACTCAAAATATGATAGAATAAACATTTAAACATAAAATGTGCACATGAAGATAAAGGAAACATAGCAAAAATGCATGAAAAGGGGCTGTTTTGATGGCAAAATGAAACATGGCATGTTTAGTCATCTAGGTGACACCAAAACACCAAAAAGATCATCAAAGGCCTAGAACTACCACAACTAAGGCCATAATAATGCATGAAAATCCTAAAAATGTCATGATAACAAGGATGGCTCACTAAAATGATGCAAATGATGAAAGACAAAAAATAAATGGAGAAGGCATAAAAAATAAATGGAGAAGGCATGGAAAATATACTAAAAAGCATTAAACCTTAGCCTTACTTTTAAGCAAAAAATAACTTTAGCTTTCAATTTACTTTTTTCTCTTTCTTTACTATTGATTAGCAAGAAGGGAATGAAAAGAGGGAGCTTTTTGGTTATGGTGTTAATAAAAAGGAGTTTGAAGGGCAAAAATAAAGAGAATGAGAGGTTTAAAAGGGTTTTAGGAAGGGCCTAAGGGGATTATAGGAATAATGAAAGGGAGAGTAATTTAAAGGCCTGAAATTTAAAAGTGTTGTATATCCTTTAGCTGAGCATGAAAATCATATTATATAAGACCACATTTCAACCATTAAAATAACCTAGCAAAGAAGGCATTTGGGGTTTTCATGGTGTACAACATAGTGAATCTTTACACCAAGGGGCAAGCTTTCAACATTTGATTAGTTAATCTTTATTCTTGCAAACAAAGAAAGCCATGCATGAACTAATCAAATGAGTAATCTTGCCTTTACCCTTCACTAATTTAGATTTTTTCATGAAATGCCTTTATACAACCCTTAATGGCCTCTAAAAAATGTGTCAATCCATTACTTAAAGTGTAATAATGAAATCAACATGATTTGTATGAAATTATGTATGATGTTGGATGATTTTTAAGGCCAATGTCATGAGCAAATTTAAGTTTTAATGTCATGGTATGAAGGGTGAAAAATTTCTTAGATTAGACCAAAAAACTTTATGCCTTAATACAATGTGTTTTGCATCAATACATCTAGGTAAAAAACCTATAATGTATTGATACTATGAACTTGGTATCGATACAAAGCATGTTGTATCAGTAATATCACTCTTGTATTGATACATGTTGGCTAAAAATCATATTTTAGCTACGACATAAACTTTTATTGATACCTAGCTCATGTATTGATACATCATATTAATATAGATACCTCACTCTTTTATATCAATACAAATAGCTAAATTTTAAAGATTTGATGATATGATAGTCCCATATCAACTTATAAGGACTGTGTATCGATACATTTACGCAAAAAATATGAATTTTCACACCTTTAACTCTTCAAACACCTTAGCTTAGCCGAGAAAGGTGGGGAATTGATTATGCTCCTTTAAATGCCTCTAATGGTGTGTCAACTGATGACCTTGATGCCTTGAATATTGACCTGTATAAAATCAGATGTCTACATCTACTATTAACTTTCATTACATGAATTATATACATATAGAAACACTAATCGCAAAGTAGATATCAAGCAAACAAGTTTTGGTGAAGTCATAAGGCTTCAGGATTATTTGTTAATAGTGTTTAATTGTAAAATGAATTAAGAAGTCTAAGTTAAGTTCAAAGAGAAAAGGCAAACTATCTAGCTAGTGGTTTTATTTTTATCTTTACTAAGGTTTCTCATTTGGTTTATATTGTAATGGTTTATCTGAGTTGCTGGATATTTGGAGACAATAAGGAAAAACAACACAAAGTTAGTTCACTTGAGATATGGGATTATAGTACTAGTTCTCTTAGTCTAAATTGATAACTAGATGATTTAGGCTATGGTATTTTACTATTGCATCACGTTTAATCAAAAGAATATGACACCAACTGTCAGGAGTATTCCACTATACTGCATATCAAGTCAACCAATTTAAAAGATTTATTGGAAAAAAATAAAAATTGTAGTAGCCAGGAGAACCTCTCTAAGATTATATTATCAAAAGTCTAACTAAGAGGGTAAACAGAATTGTATTCCAATGTTTAACCTTATTCATAAAGAATCATTTATTAATAAAACATAAAAATATTTGTAGGAAAGTTTGTGCAATGAAAAATAAATTACAAAGAAACAATCAAATGCTTTTAGGCTCTTTGAATCATGTTTACATGTGATAACAAAAATTTCTAGCAACTATATTCTTTAAGAATTGGGAACATACCTCTTTAAACACTCCTAATTTAAAGGAAAATATTCTTCTAAAAAGATATACTAAGCAAGATCATGTTCAAGGTCCACCGAGATAACAAGTGTTTTAAGCTTAATGCCTTCAATTGTAATCCACATATATAGCAATGAAAGCCTTTTTAAAGCTGGATGTTTCTCTACTGCCAATTAGAAAATCATGAGGTTTTCAACAAATATTTTTTTCTAGTTTTTACTCTCAAAGAAATCAAAATGTTTTTTGCTTATAAAGAAATCAAGAAAAGAATGAAGAAGAGTAAGAAAATAATTAGCAAATAGGTTTTTTTTTTATCGACCAAAAGTTAGGTTTTTTCTTGGCTATCTTGGAAATTAAATTCCTAGCAATTAACGAAGTCAAATTAGGTTACATTATCCCTATAGTTGGCACCATAATATAGTATTAGCAGGGAGATTGTTTGATTAAGATTAAACTTCTTGGTATAGGTAAAACCCTTTTACCTAGTTCAACCAAGATTGGCCCAAGCTACTAACTAATAGTATCTTGGCCTTATTCAACAATTATTGGGCTTTGAATTATTTATGTCAAACCCTAGTCCATGTCTAATTAGGCTTTGTTCAAAACAAGGCCTATTGGATTAACTAGCTAGGGTTTTAACCAATCCTAAATTTTCATGCAAGAATATTTATTCTCAATTAAAATTTTTGCCCAAGTAAAACAATTTTATTTCATGTAATCCAATTCATCTTTAAAAAATTAAGGAACATAATTTGGCAAGATCAAGACAAAGACAACCCTAGTGACATGTCTACTATTAGACATAATCTTGATAAGATATTTTTATTTTTCTTGCAACATTTTTAATTAGATTTTATAAACCTAATTTATTTTTTAAATCTTAGTGGAATTAATTCGATTAAGTCCTTCATAATATACTTATCATTTTATTAAGTCACACTTAATTACATCCTAGTTTAAATCAAACCAATTTGTCATATTAAGCATGACCCATTGGTTCCAAACATTTTGGAAATGAACAGAACTAAGCGTTCACCTATAATCAAGAGTAGGATCTAGCAACCCATCATGGCCGCCTAGACATGGAAAAGTCAAAGTGACTGTAGATACCCTATTTTGTCCGTGCCCTTAAATGACTTTTTCCCAATTTTAAAAGTTGATTAGATTTCCTTAGTTTAGCTCCTTTTGGATAAGTTATTCGTGATAGAAAGATCTAGTTAAGGTTTTAAAATTTTCTATGGGTTCAATTATAAGGCATTTGAGCTTAATTATCTGGTTTAAGGGATAAATTGTAATTTTTGGAAAACCAAGATTAAGGACCTAAAAATCCAAGTATATTAAAAGTTTATTGCTATATTTCTCTTGAAGTGATTAAAGTGGGTATTGATGTCATTTAAATAAAAAAGAGACTTGTTTTAGAAGTTGAAATCAAAAGTCAACAAAAAGTCAAAGTTAACTGTACACAAAATGAACTATAAAAAGTCAACTTTATTGCCCAAATTTAGTTTTTTTTATTGGATGAGTTTTGAGCTCGAATTTCAAAATTGATTACACCAAAATGAAATTAAAAATGGACTATAAATCAAGAGACTGTAATCAAGACTTGGTTTATGAAAAGAACTTAGGAATCAAGGTGCCAGGAATTCTCGAAAGCTTAATTCGAAAGGCTCAAGATATAACATTCCACATTTTTCAAGGGAAGGTTGTTTAAGGTATTTTAACTATAGGATGGAATATTCAATTGCATTTTTACTAGAATACTTTATGACTAATTGGATGTTACTAAAACTTTTAAATAGATTAGCTTAAGGATAAAGCCTTTGTCGAATTTGTTCATATGCAAAATGTGCTCATCTATTCATAAAGGGTACGAGAGTCATTAACCTCTTATTCTATTAAAATGTTAGCGATTTGTTTAGTCTCAACATTAGGTGATATAGGACTAAATAACTAGCATTTAGGGTGAATTAATAGGGGTGGATAACTATAGACACTTAATTTTGTTCGAACCTTTTCCTTAGCAAAACAAAAATATGGGAGATAAAAAATTAGGTTATCATCTCGGTGAAGGTCAATCTCTTCTAGGTGGACTAAGTGTTTTGAAAACCTTTTTTGATCATGTCTTAGTGAGCACTTGTGCTCGTGATAAAAAAATTGCTATTTTGAGGGTTATATACAATAAATCTTTGATAAAAAAGATGAATATCACGGTAATAAAAATAGCTTTTAAATTTATACTTATGGAATTTTGAAATTTCTTTATGCGAATAATATCATAATTGAATTTTCATTTTTAGGAATTTTTTTAAATTTTTTGTAACATTTAGGTAGTCAATCGTATATTTTTGTCACTATTTATGCAGTATTTATGCCAATACCCACTCTAAAAAATCTAAAATATTTAAGAAAAATATGTGTTGACATTTTATACCACGAGATGCTACATTGTCAATTTTAGTATTTAATTTCGGATCTTTTATGGTATGTAGAGTACTTTGCTCATGAAAATTTTGTAGATAAAATTTTTACCGGATTTCATAATTCATCTTTATTATTTTTGTAAAATAATATTTTGAATAATATATTGAATTGAACTTATTTTTTAAATATTTGAACATATTTTAGAGTTTTCTCATATCCAAAATTTGAATTTTTTTATTTGTAAAATTTTTTCAAAGCTTAAAGTTTTAAATATTTTTACACATTTCAATAAAACATCTTGGATGTAACTTTCTGAAATTCTGATTCATTTTTATTAAATATAATTTTTAAAAGTGTTTTTGTTTGTAAATTTTTGCAAGTTTAAATTTTTAATCGCCTTTTTCTTGCATATAAAATTTTTTGAAAATTCATTTTGGAATTTTACACGTTGATTTTATTTTTAATTGGCCCAAATTTATTTTTTCCATTTTAAGGACCTCAAAACCCATTAACTTTCTTAATAAGGCCAATAAGCCCGTTAATTTTCCAGCAAGCCTAGTAAACCCATTTTTGTTTTATAACAAGCCCATTAAGCTTATTTTGATTAAATTTTTAATTAAATTTGTTTTGTTAGATTTTATTTCTTGAGCACAACATTGTTAATTTATTACAATTTTGTCTGTGAATTTGTTTTTATCCAAATTAGATTTTTTTCTCATCTTTAACTTTCTAGATGATGATGTTATGCGAAATGAATAATATATTAATTAAACCTTGTCAAAAATTAGAAAATATAGAAAAAAAGCAATAAAAATCAAGAGATGAATAAATAGAAGAAATTAGTAAACTCACTTAGAACCATTCAACCAAGTGGTTTTCATCAGCCCTTTAGTTGATTCTGCCTCTTTTAAATAAAGGGAGAGGATGTTCATTTGAAAACAAATACCTCCATTGCTAAAAAAACACTAAAAAGTCTTGAATTTTTTAAGTTTACTTAGTAAACTCTTGATTTTTCTTCATTTTAGGCTTGTTTCATCTTTTTAGTGAGCTTTATGACTACTTGAGCACATGGATTTTAATCCATTTTGAAAAGCCAAAAGCCACGATCTAAGTTTCTTGATTTTATTGTTATATTTGATTTTTATAAGTAATAAGTTAATTTTTATCAAAATAATTCATGTTTGTTGATAGAAATAATGTTATTTTCATATTTGTATAGTTTTTGCTATTTACCTTAGCATTTTCATGTTGATTTATGTTATTATTTATCATGATTTCATATATTTAAGCTTGATAGAAATTGGGACATATATTTATTCTTGAAATTTTATGATGAAAAAATTATTTTTGATGATTACTCATGTTGGTCAAATGTGATGGTGGCTCTTGATGAAGCTTTTATACTTGATTTTATGGTATTTTGAATTATGGAAAATCTCATGACGCTTTGATTTTTACGCTATTTTGTAATTATGGAAAATCTAGGGACTAAATTGTAAAAAATTTGCCATGGCCATCTAAGCTTGGCCAAGTCCATGTTGAGACCTTTAGGGGTGTTTTCATGTATTTTTGACATGCTTAAATGTAATTCATGCATTTCTAACCTTCTAGGGGCTTTTTTTCTAATTTTAAAAAGTTTAAAGGCCTATTTGTAAAAGGTGAAAAACAATTGTTCCAAGGCCCAATGTATTTGGTCAAACCTTTCTTGTAACCCTTGATGAGATCTTTGTACTGAGTTGGATATGTTTGATGTTTCATTTTATATTTTATGTTATGCAAAGACTAAATTGTAAAAATAAAAAAATTATTTCTAGGCCATATAAGTTCAATTACATGCTTCGACGGCCTTAGTGATTTTTTATGCATTATAAACATGCTTTGATGTATAGTATACATTTTCTAGACTTTAAGGATCACTTTGTAATTTTCTAAAGTTTAAGGACTTATTTGTAAAAAGGTGAAAAAATTTGTTTTGAGGCCAAAGGTTTTTGGTGAAACGCTTTAAACAATATTTGACATTTTTCCATGTTAATTTGGTGTGTTTAATGTTGTTTTGTCATGTTTATTTCATGTACGGACTATGTTGCAAAATTAGGAATGTTTAAAGACCATTTAGGAAATCCTTGCATTTTAGGGTTAAAATGGTCATCTTTCACATCAGATTATCCTTTTAATTTATTTTGGTCATTTAAAGACACTTCTATCATTTTTAGCAATTTTAAGGCTAAGCTATAATTTTGAAAAATTTAGGGACTTATTAGTAACTTTTGCACTTTAGATCATATATGGTGCCAAGTTTCCCATGTGGAGTAAAATGGTCGTTACATATCATTATTGAGTCTTTTAGGGCTATCAAGATACTTATATGTTGAAGGTACACCTTAAGGATATTTTAGTAATATTTATTATGACCAAGTCCTTTATGATCATCAAGATACTTCTACGTTGAAGGTGCAGAATAGGGGTAGGTTTTTTTTGTGAAATTATGAAGTCTTTTAGGGTTACCCAGGTACTTTAACATTAAAGGTAGACCTTGGGGACATTATAAAACCAAGTCCTATGTGATCATCGGAATACTTCTATGTCGAAGGTGCACAGTAAGAGTAGGTTCATTTTGTTATGATAATATCAAGTCCTTTACATTACTAAGATACTTTTATGTTGAAGGTATACCCTAAGGACATTTATATAAGTTACCTTAGAACCGAGTCTTTTAGAGTTACCAAGATACTTTTATGTCAAAGGTGTATTTTAGGGGTATTTAGGATAAGTTTTTTTGTTTTTTTATAAAATTGGAATTCTTACAATCATGGCAATGTCTTCAAGTTAAAGTATTACATGAAATTTCTCTTAGCATATGTAAAGGGCTTTGCGAATTATTTTAATAACGAGATTTTTTTCAGAAAGAGAAAATTTGGAGTTTTATGAATTTTGAAAAGAAATAAATTTTTCACATTCTGTTGGCAATCTAATCGGGTGCGAAAGATATTTGATTTTTGAAACCTTTTGTATTCCTTCGCCTCTCCGGTAAGGTAAAAAAATAGATAACAATAAAACCATTCTGGTTCTTCCAGTCCTCTATGGGGTGCATAGTAAATTTCTTTCAAGTGGAATAATAAATTTAGGATTTAAGAAATTTTGAAATATAGGAATTATGATTAAATATCAGATATTGAAACCGAATGAAGATTAAATTTTAAGTTAACATGTAATTAATAAGGTACCGATTACTAGGCATCATGAAAGGGATCATTCCTTACTCGTGATTGCAACCTACTCCCAAACCCTTTTATATGATCTCTAGTAAAAGCGCAGACCTTAGAGTTGGTTTTCTATGGTTTTGCATCCCTCGAAATGCAACTCTAATAGGTGACCAATCTTATCTAGCCAAAACAAATTGGTGGCGACTCTAAAACAAATAGTTATTTTGTAATAATTATTTAGGGTTAAGTCGAGTGAATAATTTATCTCGACAACTTGTCCTTAAACACAAAAAATAAGAAAAAATAATATTGATATGGCCCTTAGAAATAAAAATAATGATATATAAATATATCTAAGAGTGAAGGGTACACGAACCTTTTAAGTCCAGCTGGTCAGGATTCATCTTCGGACCATGTTGGGACAATAGCCAGTTTTTTATATCCTTTTAAACACTTATAAAATTTTTAGATATTCTAGATTATTCAATTTCTCTCACTTTCCATCATTTTCCTAAAGGAGAAAAGCTTAGAGTAGATATATTCTCTGTCTTATCACTTTAATTTTAACTTAATTAGCATGATTAATGCTTGGTTAATGCTTAATCTTGATTACATTAGTTCGACTAAGCTTGTTTAATGCTCTCTTGATTTTAACCATTCTTGACTCATGATGTTATGATGTAATGATCTTGATTCAAGCTAAGTTTTAGTTAGATTTGATGAAATTGAAACATGATTTGATGATTAATTTAAGAAATGAGCTTGAAATCATAATTAGAAAGCTAAACCTAGCACTCGAACAAGAGGAAAATACTAGGATCATATTTTACTTAGCATCCTAGGATTTTGAATTAGCTTAGCTTAGGTGAAGATGCCTTGTTGAAATCTTGATAATGGAGTTAATGTAAGCTTGGTTAAGCAGAAATTTAGACTTAATTTGTTGAAATTAGAAGCTTAAATGCTTATAGTTGAGCTTAAATGATTGAATTCTAAAGCAAAATGATAATCATGTTAGTTAAGTTGTAATTGTCCTAATATGCCAAATGTGAATCTGACACACTAGACTTGAACAAATAAATTTTATTTTCTTGTATTAGGATAGAAATTATTTGTCGAATGAATCGTAAGTCTAGCTTAACCCTAAATATCATTACAAAATAACCAAATAACTTGAAGTCCTAATCTAGTTTTGCTAAGGTAACGTTGGTCACCATGCATTTTAAGGGTTGCAAAAGCCTTGAAAACAAGCTTTGAGGTCTATGTTTGTACTAGAGTTCACATGAAAGGGTTGAGGAGTCAGTTACAATCATGAGTAAGAATTGATCTCTCTCATGATACTCGCAAATGAGCACATCTTAATTACGTATTAACTAAAGTCTCGATTATGATTGGTTTAAATTTTTTTCATATTTAATTATAACTTCCCCTTTTTTTAAAAGTAAATTAGATTTTTACATTCTTTGAAAATCAACAGATTTTTGCACCCTTTCAAAAAATCTAGAGAAATACGAAAGTTTTATTTTTAGAAAAATTGAAAGTTTTGATTTAATTGTTTGAAGAGGGTATTTCTTTGTATAAAATAATCGATGACGTGACTTCTATATAAATGGAAGCGTACTATTTTAACTTGAGGATCTTACCTCAAATTTTTTAAAAATGTTATATTATAATTAACATATAAACATATTAAATATAAAGCATAATATCTTGAAAATAACTCCAAAGTACATATATGAAATTGCAAAATGATCCTTTCATTATGGAAAATAGTCTAAATGGACAAAGATGCATGGCAGTGTGGAGTGGACCTTTAATCATAAAAAATAATTTAAATGCATGAAATTTTGCACAATAACTCCTAAGTCATGGAAAATAACTTAAGTATCTCCAAAATACATGAAATTATATGAAAATCCTTGGATCATGAAAAATGACCCCAACATTCATAAAATTGCGTAAAAGTTCTTAAATAATGGAAAATGACCTAAGTGACTTGAAAATGCATGAAATAACATAAAAGTCCTTAAGTCATGGAAAATGAGATAATTGACATCAAAATTCTCAAAATTACATTTAAGTCCCTAAATCATGGAAAATGACCTAATGATACCAAAATTCAAGAAATTGCACTCCTTAGATCATGGAAAATGACCTAAATGACATCAAAATCTTAAAATTGCATAAAAGTCCCTAAAATATGGTAAATTATGAAAATAACCCTAAAATACATGAATTTTCATAAATGATCCTAAATTATGGCAAATGCAAAAAGGGATGAAATTACATAATAACCCTTAAATCAAGGGAAATTACTAAAATAACCCTAAAATACATGAAATTGCATAAATGGTATGATGCAAAATGGTGAAATTGCATAATAACCCATAATCATGGAATATGGCTAAATTGGTTCTAAAATGCATGGAATCGACCCCTTAAATAATGGTAAATTACTAAATGGCCTTAAAATGCATGGAATTGCATAAATAACCATAAAACATGATAAATTACTAGAATAACCCTAAAAAACATAAGAATGCATGTATGATCCTTTTAAGCTTCTATCACTTCTAAAGACACCCATATACATTTTTTTTTTCAACAACATAGAAATATGGCACGAACATAAATCAATTTATCATTATGTATGGTAACATGGTCATAATCACAATATTCTCATGGAAAATGCATGGAAATGTGAACCACCATCATAATATATGAAAATGTCATAGAATACATGAATCATAATATAACATAGAACATGAGTAACATGAAAGGTCAACAAAAGTTGGAACATGGAGAAAATTTGAAGAAAGCCATATAAAAACTGAAGAAACTTGACATAGAACATTTGGAAAACAAGTTTTCTAGATGAAAAAATTATTATTATGAAATTTCAAACTAAAATCCTTAAAGAAAGAAAAAATATAACATTTGAAGATCATTACTCAAGATTTGGCTATGAACTTGGTTTTTATACCTCTGGCATAACTTATCACCTAAGCATAGCTTAGGATCCTTGAGCTCCTATGGAAAGAAGAAAAGATTTAAAATGAAAGTAGAAATTGAAAAAAAAAAAAAACAACCCTAGTGTTGAAACTTGAAGGAAATCTTTTTTTTTTCTTTTTCTATCTTTTTTTGTTTATGCTCAAACTCAGTTAAGAACCAGCTTTTTCCTCTATTTTTGGACATCCAAGGGGATTAAAAACCTCCTTTGGCTGATTCCCATAATCCCTATGCACATCCATCATTTTCTTAACAATTCACCTAAGTTTACTTGCAAGCAAACCATCTAACCTTTTGGGTGATCTAATCAAAAGGTTAAATCTTCTTAAATATGGCATAGTTTTAATTGAGCTTGTTGGACAAACTTAGATGCATGCCTATAAAGTGAACCCCTACTCCAAATAATCATATCTTGGTTACATGTAACAAAGATGTTTTAGCTTTAACTCAAAATAGCTATCCACTGAAATTTAGTTGAATTGGACTCAAAATAGTCAGAAAATAACCAAACTAAATGCCATTTAGTTCCCATGTACAATTTAAGCATTAAACCCATTTATTCTAAGCTCATTTAAACTTTCATGGCCTAATCCCTATGGGTGGTTCTCATGCCTATGTTTCAATGTAAAATTATTTGGGAAAAACCTTTTGTACGCTTATGAAGTGATCCAAGGCCATCAAGAAAGTAAAATGTCTGAAAAGTTAGGTGAAAAATTGCATACAATATTGATACATTGTGTTTGCATCGATACAAGTGCATTTTCAAAAAAAAAAAAAAGAAAAACTGGACATTGTTGTGATACAAAACACATTGTATCAATACAATGTGTATTGTATTGATATAACATGGCCTGTATCGATGCATATGCATGTTCCAATCAAAGCTCGATGATTTATCGATACATTAATGAAATGTATAGACACATCTTTTGCAATATAATCCATAGCATTTCAAACTTTTCCCCTAAAAAAATTTGTCTTACCTTCTAATTAAATCATTGGATGTCATAAATTATTTAACAAAAAGAGATAGTGCGTTTCATCTAAAAGTCTCTAATTGGGCATAATTTGTTTAAAAAAGGCCTACACAAAATTTGGTGTCTACAATAATCAGGCTTATTTCCTTGTGATTGATTGTTAAATGATGAGAATTTGATGAGTATGAATAATTAGATAAGCATATGTAGCTTAGGTAAATTTGGTTAAGCCCTAATTTACTAGTTTCATGGTAGATTGGTTGATAGTATTGTCGCGACGTACCCCAGGGTGGATCCTCACGGATCTAAGAGTGCGTATGACTTAAAATATTATCTTGACTCGGAAATGTCTTTTTGGCTAAGACCATTCTTCGGAGTTACGATAAGAACGAGAAAATACCGATTCTCGACTTATGACACAGTGAGGGAGACCATAAGATGAATCACTCATCTTATTGGCCTCATGTGACCATCGCGAGATGGCCAATGCTTGGAGTCGCCACCGATCATTTCGGGCTAGGCATGATCGGATGCCCATTGAACTCAAAACATCGATCCCGTGGTCTACGCAATGCAAAGATTCGCCATTTGGGTTCGGGAGTTGGTTACGTGCGATGAGGTACGAACCTCTTCGCGACGCCCGAAAT
>JBBYHO010298544.1:0-30591 GCA_038382025.1 Adansonia gregorii | reverse complement strand
ATAGCAAAGGTGCATTAATCAACTTATCTTTCAACCTATTAAAAGCTTTCTCATGCACATCATCCTATTTAAACACAGCATTCTTTTTAACAAGTTCATTTAAAGGTGCTGCAATAGAACTAAAGTCTTTTACAAACTTTCTATAAAAACTTACTAAACCATGAAAACTCTTTACCTTATTTGCATTCGTAGGTGTTAGCCAGTCTCTAATTGCCTTAACCTTATTTTCATTTAACTTAGTCCATGTGAACTCAAAACGAAACCAAGAAAAATAACGGATTCCATGTAAAACGCGTATTTCTTAATATTAGTATACAATTTATGTTCCTTTAAAGCATTAAAAACAGTATGCAAATGTTTAACATGATCATCCAAATTTTTGCTATATACTAAAATATCATCAAAGTAAATCACAATGAATTTTCCAATGAAAGAATGTAAAACATGATTCATTAACCTCATAAAGGTGCTTGATGCATTAGTTAAACCAAATAGCATCACTAACCATTCATATAAATCATATTTTGTTTGAAAAGCATTTTTCTATTCATCACCTTCTTCTATGCGAATTTGATAATAGCCACTCTTTAAATCAATTTTAGAAAACACACATGAACTATGCAATTCATCAAGCATATCATCTAACTTAGGAACAAAATGTCTATATTTTACAATGATTTTATTGATGGCTCGGCAATCAACACACATGCGCCATGTTTAATCTTTTTTTTGGCACCAAAATCATAGGGACTAAACATGGGCTAAGACTCTCTCTTATGAATCCTTTTTGCATTAACTCATCTATTTGCCTTTGAATCTTTTTTGTCTCTTTAAGATTTACTCTATATGCTAGTTTATTAACGATTGATGAACTGGGAATGAAGTCTATTTAATGCTTAATACCTCTTAAAAGTGGTAATCCATATGGTATTTCCTTAGGAAATAAATCTACAAATTCTTGTAATAAAGAAACAACCACAGTAAGTGAAGAAGGGTTAAGATCATTAGTTGAGAAATAAATATCCTTATACAAAAATACAAGTAGTTACTACCTTGCCAACATAGCACTCTTGATTTTACTTTTTCTATAAAAGCACTAACTCTCTTATTTTTGTCTTTATTTTGCTCTACATATTCTGAATTTTTCCCTTCATTGCACACTACTATGCTTTTTTTACTCTCTTGCACACACTTATTTTTTATATCACTCTTTTCTTTTTCTCGTGCACTTATTTTCTTTTCTTTCATCTTGCACTCTTTAGCTATTCCAATCTGGTCCTTATATGCCTCCAATGGTTTGAGAGGAATTAATAGAATAACTCGGTTATTCATTACAAAACTATATCTATTCTTGTACCTATCATGAGTAATTTCTTATCGAACTGCCATGGACGCCCCAAGAATAAATGACCAGCATGCATTTGTGCAACATCACAAAGAACCTCATACTTGTATTTGCCAATAGAGATGCAACTAACACTTATTTTGTCACTTTAACTTCTCCACAATCATTCAACCATTGCAGCTTATATAGTCTTAGATGCCTTAACGTAGGCAACTTTAGATTTTCAACCATCAAAGTACTAGCAACATTAGTGCAACTACCACTATCATAATCATGCTATATACCTTGTTATTCACATGGCTCCTGGTATGAAAGATGGCTCAGGTTGTATTTCATCACCATTTTCCTTAGGCTGTATGCTAAAAGCATGCTAAGTAACGAGTATATCTCCATGCACGGGTTCTTCAATGTTAACATCACAACAATCCTCCAATGGTGGCATTTCATCATCACTTGAACTTATGCTTTTTATGCCAGCATTATCCATAAAAATTATAGCCCTTTTATTTAGACATTGAAAAGCAATATGACAAAATCCTTGACACTTGGAACACTTGACATCACATTATTTGGAAGATGATTTAGTTTCAGTTTTACCTTTAGAGAATGTAATTGAATCATTTCTTTAGGTTTTGAGGCAGCTTTGTTGTTCTTTCAATTTGACTTTCATGAAGAACTAGAAGCTAAACCATATTGGGAAGTGCCTTTAGACTTTAATTGCCTTTCCACCTTGATAGCTTTCTACAACAATTCCTCTATCTCCATATAATGATGTAATTCTACCATATCAACTATCTTTTCGTTCAAACCACCAATTAATCTAGCCATAGTTACCTTACGTTCTTCCTCTATATTGGCCGGAATCATGCCTATCTCTATCTCTTTGTAATAATCCTCTACATTCATGCATCCTTGAGTTAGCCCTTGCAACTTTCTATACAAGTCCCTATAATAATGGCTAGGTATGAACCTCTTTCTCATCACTACCTTTATTTATTCCCATGATTGAATAAGTCTCTCACCATTCCTATGCCTATTAATCATAAATTGATCCTACCAAATACTAGCATAATTCGTGAACTCAACTATTGCTAGTTTAACCTTCTTCTCCTTGAAAAAACTATGATAATCAAAAACATTTTCTACCTTCTTCTCCCACTCTAAGTATAATCCAAGGTCATTTTTCCCTTGAAAGGTAGGCGTTTTCATCTTAATACTACCCAAATAGCTATCTTGTTTTGAAACAACCTTTTACCCTTTCGAGAATTACTCTTATTATAATAAGATGCCTCCTCTTCCTCCTCCTTAACCTTATGTTTTCCAGAGGATTTAGGATTGGATAAGGACTCTAAATTATCTAAGCTCATGTTTAGATGCTTGAATTGGTCTTAGACATCCTTCACAAATAACTTGATATTGGTTTAAGCATTATCTCCTCCATTACTCTTATTTTAAATCTGCAAAATTTGTTGGGAATAAAAATAGATTGGTTTTCCTCTCACACTCCCTTACGTGTTTACACTCAAGATTAGTTACTTAACCACTTATGTTTCACTTAATTTTGGCTTTTCTCGATGATATTCTCATCTCTCTTGCTTTTTACCACTCAACTTCCCCTTACAAGCCCTTTAAAAAAAAACTTTATAAATGATCTTACCAAAATAGCAAGCAATAATGAAGTTATTATAACTTTGATTAATAAGATCAACAAGAAAGATCAAGGAAGAGAAATCAACAAGAAATATGAAAGGAAACAAAATTAGCAAAAAATATTAAAGGAAAAGAAATCAATGAGGATGAACAATGAATTCTTTGTAAGATCTAAATATAAAGATCTAATAACAATCTTTTTTTTAAGATGGAAAAGGGTTATAACACTATAACATATTTTTTTTACTTTTTTTTATGGATGATGAATAGTGAAGGGTTAGACCAATAGAACATTTTTTTTTGCATTTTTTATGGATGATGGAAACATAAAATATAATAAAAAAAAGAAATTATGAGATTAAAAGATAGATTACACCTGACTTTCAAGAGCCAAAGCTCTGATACCAAATAATGTAGACCTTAGGATGAAAACATAACATAAAACTCGATTGGATAGAATTGGAACCCTACGATCGTCTTCAAAGTCAAGCAAAGAGAAATTGACCGCAATCAAGCCTACTTATTAGAACCAAAGATAAAACAATCTTGATCACCATAAGTTACCTTAATAAGATCAATTTGAGTTCTTATTTAAAAAATAAAGAAAAAGTTCTCATAAAGTGAAAAAACTCTCAAGATATTTATTTTTATTCAAATCAATGAATTACATGAATAAGACTGCCTTATATAGACCTAAAATCTGTAGAGTCCTAACTGAACAAGAAAATCCTAATCAATAAAGAAAAATCTATTCCTAATCCTGATTTGATTAGGGCTTATCTAAACAACTTAAAATCCTAAATACAATCCTAATCAATAAAGATAAAGTCTACTCCTTCATAACCTGATTAGGAATTATCTAAATAAATTTAAAAAATAAAAAGTTAAATTTTTATCAAAAATTTGAAATCCTAAACTATAGGCCCATGAATACATGAAAATTAGGCTCCATTCATTTTGGACATGTGAATTGGGCTCTAAGCGTTATTGTTCATCTTTTTTAGCCTGAACACAATCTAGAAAAGTAATTAATCTCGATAATGCATCTGATTCATCTTGAATAGCCTCATTTGCTTGCATTTTCATGATTAGTCCTTGCAAAGCTTGCTCCATGCATTTAGTCTTTGCCTTAGTCATTGGACCTCCAATTCCTTGTAATGGATCATAAGAATGGTTGGAAATAGGTGTTTGTGCAAGTTAATCTCCATCATTACCTTTTATGTATGAATTTCTTCAAGTTAAATTTTGGCAGTGCTACCTTATTTGCGCATCTAAATTTATTTCTTCATCTCATTCAAAAACTCCTAAAGGGCGATCATCAATGACAAGAAAGCCTTAACATCAAAAGTTAAAGATGGAATGTCCATTATCCTTGATATTTGAAAATTCATGGTTGAAATCATTTTAAAATTTTTGTAGCTTTTGATCAAATAGATCTTTTTCCAAGTTAGAATGAGAAGGTGATCATGTTTCTAAAATCCTAAATTTAGATGAACTATGATGCTTCTCATGATTTCAATAAGAGTATATAAATGTGTTTCTAATAGTAAAATGTTAATTTTTATCCAACTCAATAAATTTTTATCCTTAAATTGATAAAGGCTAATCGATATTTGGTGACTTTTCAGGAAAAATTGAACAATTCTTACATTCCTAAATTCAACATTAGAATAAGGATTCCATGGAGTAAACATGAAATTGCCCTTTAATGATATAAACCTTTAGCATCAAGTCATCAAAAAAAAAGAATTAGTAATAATAAGGCTCAAATTGATAAAGCGTTGCCAACATATGAGTAAATCAAGAAGAAAAGAAATTGACAATAACGAGACTCAAAAGAATGAGGCCTTGCCAACATATCAAGAAAAAAGAAATTAGCAAAAATAAGGCTTAGATAGATAAGGCCTTGCCAACATATAAAAGATTAATCCTTATGATCTTTCAAATTCATTGTTAACTTGATCTTATTAAGTAAAAGATCGATGGAGTTTTCACTTGGCTAGGTTGAAAACTAATGGTGCCAAATGTCCTCTTCATTTGATAATATGGAAGGACAATGAAGTAGGCTTTGAGTCAACTTCATCCGATTAAGTAGAAAATCGATAGAGTTTTCATTTGGTTAAGTTAAAAATTAGTGAAGTCAAATGTCCTATTTATTTGACTACATGAAAGGTGGTCAGCTTCATCTGATCAAGCAGAAGATCTATGAAATTTTTTTAAGTTTAGCTTAAGAATTGGTGGAATTGAATGTTTTCTTCATTTGACTATGTAAAAGGTAAGTGAAGTAATGTTTTTGAATTAGCTTCCCTCAATTAAGCAAAAGATTGGTGGAGTTATTCTAAGTTCTATTCACTTGGTTAACTTGAAAATCCATGGAATCAAATGTCTCTTTCATTTGACTTTATGAAAGTTTGGTGAAATAGGCTTTTAAGTCAGCTTCGTCCAATTAAGTAAAAAAATGATAGAGTTTTCTCCTAGTTAGGTTAAAAACTAATAGAGTAAGATGTCCTTTTCATTTGACTATAAGAAAAGTGGATGAAATAGGTTATGAGTCAGATTTATTTGATTAGGTAGAAGATCAGATTGAGATTTTCTAGGCTATCTTCATTTAGTTAGGTAGAAGACCAATAAATTTGGCCTACATGGACAGAAAAGTCTAAGATAGCTGATGGCCTCAGCCCAGTTAAAATTGGCACAAAAATTTGAAAGCTTAAGAGTAGCTGATGCTCTGTCCCCATTGAAATTGGCACCAAAATGAAAAAGCCCAAAAATAGTGGATTGTTCTATCTCAGTCAAAATTGGTGCCAAATTTTGGAAGCCCAAAAATAGCTAATGGTTTCGTCTCTATCTAAATTAGCATTAAAATATAAAAGCCCAAAAGTAGCTGATGGTTTCATCCTAGTAAAATTGACACCAAGATATAGAAGCCCAGTACTATCTAATAACCTTGTCCTAGTAAAAATCAGCACTAAAATGTGAAGGGCCAATGTAGTTGGTTAGCAAGAAAAACCAACGAAATTGGCCTACACAGGAAAAACCTTTTCTATAAAAAGGCTTATCGCGACCCAAACAAAATCATGTCTAGCTAGTCTTTGCCCTATTCATAATTCTCAACAATGGCTAAAGAGGGGCAGTAATTTTCCATTATGAAAGACCTTGAAATTTGAACTAAATTAGTTTTCACGATTTGTTTTATGACAACCTAGCTTGTTCTTCTTATAACTTTAGGATAGGATTTGCTACTACTGATCTTGAAGCTTTGCTTTACCTTACCTTTTAGTGTGGAAGGTGATCTTTGATTAGGGTTTTAAAGAAAAAAGAAAAATATTCATTAGGCTCAAAGAAGGACTATAAAGAGAATAATTTTCATCTATCTTTGTGAATGGATAGTGAAAGATGGCCATTTTTATCCAAACACATCCATTTGAATTATCGAGCTTTTTGCTAGGAAATAGAATAGTTTTCTTTTCAAAAATAATTTTGATTATCTTAATAACATGATGCTGCACTCAATTTTTCTTCTTAAAAATTTTTGTTTTAATTTTTTTTCATTGTTTTGGCTTAATGTATGCCCTTCGACATTGTCAGCTCTATAGCCATCAACAAATCTTGGTTTTAGTTAGGCCTTTAAGAAAGCAATTGAATTGACATAGGGAACATCTCGAATCTCACATCTTGTTTATCATGCATTGGATTGAAAAGGATTTTTTAGCTCATGTTTATTTTCATTCTTCTTAAATCATGGATTTGAAAAAATGTTATAGAAGTTGTGGTAATGGGCTATCCAAGTGAACTTAGGGGATTGTGAAATCCAATCATTACTTTAACACATGTCAAACTATCAGTATTTGAATTTTTTAGGAGCATAACTTATTTGTTCAACCCTCAAGAAATCCAAAAAGGAATGTTTAGTGTGCCAAAGGTCTATAGTTGAATGTCTAGGACAATAACATAAGTAGAGGTGAAAAGTTTTTTTAGAAGATTTAAATTTAATAGTGATCACTACTTAAATAAAAAATATTTCAAAATGTTCTCATTACCCTGGATAGTGGAAATCATTATTAACAAAGTTTATGGCCTATGATAGGATGCACGATGTTCATTCATTCATTTTAAATTTCACACTTTCTAAAAGTAAGAATATAGAGTTTTAAAATCAAGATAGAAACTACCTTTAATTGGCATATTACAATAAGGTTGATAACCCTTAAGTCGATTATCTCTGATAGGTATTCCCTATCCTTGGAATTTTACTAATTACCATCCCTAAGGGTTGTACCTTGCTTTCAAATGCATAATAGTTTTTCATGGAGTGGCTTTTTACCCTTTGTGATATGCTTATCTGATATTCAAATTGTGCCACTCTAGATATGGAGGTTTCCTAGGCATTGTTAGGATAACAGAGATCATCTGAGTTTGAACAAGTAAAAGAAAGAGCTTGCTATAAAAAATTAGTGGGGTATGATACACCTTTATCTTTTTTCTTTTTAGCTTTTGAGAATCGCCTAAACTATTTCTTGAGTTCTTTCACCTTTTAGAACTAGGTTAAAAAAGTTTGCATAAAGGGTTACAGGATACAAGAATTAACTTACTAAAGCCATTTAGTGATAAAAGATATAAGGCAAGGATGCAGTTAGAATGTATTTCCTTACTTTCTTTACTTTCCATGGTCTTGGCTTTCATCAGCTATGGCTCATTGGCATTTATTGATAGAATCATTTTCTTGTCCCATATATGCCACTTAACTGGTATCATGATGCTTTTTATTTTTATGCCATGTTTAATTCTCTCTAGAGCAAATAAAACATCTATAAACTTAGAGAAAGAATTTTTGACCAACTTGTTATAGTACTGAGGTGACAGAGTATCCACAAAATAAGCATACATTTTTATATTAGTAAGAAGTGGTTGAAAGCGAAAGGCTACGTCTTTCTATCTATGTGTGTACTCTTTATAGCTTTTGTTAGGATTTATTCTCATGTTTTGGAGGGTTCCTAGATCTTGAGAAATTTCTAACCTATGCTTATATTATCATAAAAACACTCAAGTCAAATCCTTCTATGTACACGCATGGCCTCTTTATAATTAGGGGTAATATTCCAAAACAACCCTAGCCAGACTCTTAAGAAAAATCTAGATGAACAATTTCTTATCTCTAGTATGCCTAACCATTTTCTGACAATATGTCATCAAATATGCCTTAGGACGTACAAGTCCACCATATTTTTTGAACTTTAGAATTTTAAATTTAGGTAGGATAATCAAATTTGGCATTGGACTGAGATTATCAATATCAATGCTACTATAGAGTTTAGCCCATTCTATTATCTTGAGTCTTCTTTCAAAAAGTTATAATTTCCCTTTTCTGGCTTCTATTTAGGCCTACTTCTTAGCCTTTTGCTTAAAAGTTTCTGCCTTATCAAGGTTATGGACCACTGAATCCTCTTACGCGATGATGATTTTTGTAGCTATCCTTTGTAAGAGGGCATCAAAATTAACATGGATGGGTGGTCCAGACTATTTTTAGGCATTCATTGGCTATGTATCTTGAACATTTACCGATTGCCATTTAGCTTATACTCTCCTGGATTCCTTAACAAGAGTGTCAGTAGTATTTTCTGGGTGCTAATGGACTGGCTCTCTAGCCATAAGTAGTTCTATCCACCTTGCAATTTGTGTTTATATTTATTCTTGTCATGTATTATCTTTCGTCTCCTGATTTCATGTTATTCCACTTTAAAAATGAGAAAAGAACTTGAATTAGTTCATGTGTATATGCATGTTCCATGTGCCTCATCAACATTAATATTTATCATCATCTTGCATGGTTGATAATGAATGGAAAATAGATTCGTGCATGAATGAATGGGGCAATATTTGATGGAACACATTGGATGCCAAGCAATTAGCTAAGTATCAGACATGAAAATTTATTACAGGGGCAAGAATCCAAGGAATTTGAGTCATGATTCAACACCATTGTTTCATCAGCCATAATTTTTTGATTTAATCATTTATTGTTGGCGTACAAAACAACATTTGCAAGATTTAAAAGAAAAAGTAAAAAAAGGATTATTTTTGCAAACACTTCATTTTCCTAGCTTTGTTAATGTTTCTAAGGAATCCTTGCAAATCCTAATCATTCTTTTTTACCTTTATACCTACATTTCATTTTCCTAGCTTTGTTAATGTTTCTAAGGAATCCTTCCATGTTCCATGTGCCTCGTCAACATTAATATTTATCATCATCCTTGTATGGTTGACAATGAATGGAAAATAGATTCATGCATGCATGCATGAATGAATGAATGAATGAATGAATGGGGCAATATTTGATGAAACAGATTGGATGCCAAGCAATTGGCTAAGTATCAGACATGAAAATTTATTACAGGGGCAAGAATCCAAGTAATTTGAGTCATGATTCAACACAATTGTTTCATCAACCAAAATTTTTTGATTTAATCATTTATTGTTGGCATACAAAACAACATTTGCAAGATTTAAAAGAAAAAGTTAAAAAAGAATTATTTTTGCAAACACTTCATTTTCCTAGCTTTGTTAAAGTTTCTAAGGAATCCTTGCAAATCCTAATCATTCTTTTTTACCTTTATACCTAAAAAGTCTACTAAGTTGCCAAAAGATTATCTCCATGATCACTTTATTGCCTCGGATATCCCAACGCCTCCAATAATGTGATGGGAGTTTATAGTAACATTTGACCTTGGTTCAACCTGCAATACACTAACATTGAGGAGCTTTTAGACTTTTTTTTTTGAATGCATGGCATTTTTCTATAAAATACCCATATAATCCCTTATGGTATTCATAATGTGCATTGATGTCATACCATATAGGATAAAGTGGTTTATAGGGAGGAATATGCACAAGAACAACGAGCTAATTTTAGAAAAAAATGAAGTACAGTTCTATATAAGTTAATGGGATCAAATCAAATTTACAATTCCTTTATGGTCTTTCTTTAATATAGACTAGAAGATGACTAGGTAACATTGAGAAGACTAGCAAAGGTAGAAGGCAGGCTAATTACCATAGATAAGAGATTGGAATCTTCATCTAGTTTGCATAGATGCAAAGTTGGCCATTTTGCTTTACTCATGTGAATGATTAAGGATTGGAATCTTTGACTAGTAGTACACTTGATCTAGTTTTGAGTTTTCAAGTGCTAAAGGTAGGGTTGAAGACATTAGTGATTCTTGGGGATCATGCAAAAAACTATTGACAATTTTTGTCAACTAGAACAATTATTCCTTTATCTCTTAGATCTCATGTCCCATTCCTTCGGCTAAACCCTCCAATATTTGTGCTTCCAATCGATTTCCAAGACTCTGGTTTTCTAGATTCATTGAGGATGAGGATGTTCTTAGGCAAAGTTCCTCTTTTATCCGATATAGGCCCTCAACCACTTTTACCAATCAATTGAGCAAATTTTTTGGTCCTCAGACTTTATAACCAAACTCTTTTTATATAGACTCTCACATGCTAATTCTTGCCTCTAAATTGTAAGTCATGTCTCGATCGTTTGAAAGGCAATGAATGAAATAGATTTAGCAAATTATGGAAATTATGAATGCATGACTATACAAACAAGAATATTTGAACCTTATAGATGTAAAAATGCTTGCATGAATTTACAAGTCTTTTATGGGATATGAATGTCATGCAAAGATTGAAAAAGAAAATCCTAACATTATCTTCTCTTTTTCCTTTAGAAGGACTCAAAATCTTTAAATTTTGATCAATCTGATTTTTATCTTTTCTCTTTTTCTTTTATTTTTTCTCCTTTCTGTTTTTTTTATTTTTCTTGACTTCTTTCTTTATTTTTTTAAATAAAGGTTCATGTTTTTTTTCTTTTTCCTTTATTTCTTAAGAAAGAATCTGTAAAGTCCATTTTTTTAGTCATAAAAATCTTTGACAAAAATAAGATAGCAACCACCAAAATTTGCCTTAAGAAAATTCATCATGATATTGCAAATCAAGGCAAAAAAGAAGAAAAATAAAAATAAAATTGACCATAGTAGAACAATATACACTCATTGTTATCAAGAAAATTAAATTATAAAGGTTAGAAGCATCTGCCTATATGCACCAAATTTGGTAGCCTCTGGAATATGGTATGGCTCTAGCAAAATGAGGCATTCACGGTTCATTATATGATGTTCAAGTTTGACATCTAGATAGGTTCTCAAATTTCTTCCTGAGTTCAGAAAAAACCTATCAAGGTACCCTAATCCTTACCCATAGTAGGTTTATGTTGAAAAGGGTTCAATTCAAGTGGGAGTATTTTCCATGTCTATAATGGGGCTAACACCTTGAGCAAGGGTAGGAATTTACACCAAACAAAATTTTCACTAGCCCAACCAAAGGCCAACACCTTAGAAGCCAGAGTTATTTCACCCCCTTAAAATCTTAGGTAACCAATGCCCCCTCTATATGCTTGGGAGAGATTCTAATGGCATGCTTGTATATAGCTTGTGTGAGTGAACGAACAAAGCTTTTATAACACAACATTGAAAATAAAACTTCTTTCCTAAATTCCCTGTAAAACATATAAAAATAAATAGACAAATAAATAAGGTTACCAAAAAATATGAATAATATATACCAAAATTTTCATATAAATAAAAATAAAAAAATTTTTGGTTTGAAAATATTGGGAACTATAATTAAGTGCCAGTTGAAACTAAATCAATAAAAATTCAATTAACACGTAATTAATTTTAGGCTTGACTCTCTAACTTGTCCCTAGTAGAGTCACCAAGTTGTCACAACATGGCCAGGACATGAATCCCAAACACATCGGACTTAAGAAGGTGGGTGAACCCCTTGTTCCCATATATATCTATATCATTATTTTTTTTGTGTTTCGAGATTGAGTCATCAAGATGAATAGCTTACTCGACTGAACCTTAAATAGTCACTAGAAATAATCATTTATCTCGGAGCCACAACTAATCTATTTTGGCTAGGTGAGATTGGTCACCTACCAGAGTTTATATTTTGAGGGATACAAAACCCATGAAAATAAACTTTATGATCTACGTGAATACCAAATATCACATGAAAAGGTTTGGGAGTTGGTTACAATCACAAGTAAGGATCTATCCCTCTCACACCACCTAATAATCAGCGCCTATTAACTACATTTTAATATAAATTTTGATTTTTATTCAGTTTTACTATCTAGTGTTTAATCATATTTCCCATCTTTCAAAATTTCCTAAAATAAATTTATTATTTTGTTTGAGAAAATTGAGTCTTTAATATTTTTTAGAAATCAAAATATCTTTCAATCCTATTAGAGGATCAAAGGTATATGAAATGTTTTTTATTTTTACATATTTTGAAAAATCTCAATTTTACTATATTTAAAAAAAGGATATCTCTTAAACAAAATCAGCAAAACTCTTTCTATATGGTAGGAGACATTCCACTTACAATTTTAATTTTGAGACATTTCTTAATTTAAAAAATCTTAATTTTACTAAAAATAATAAAGATTGTCCTCAGAATCAATTTATGCGATAAGTACCAAAACCAGATTCTATGGAATCATTCTTAGTTGAATAGACCAAATGTCCCTTAAAGTGCACCTTTGACATGAAAATATCCTGATAACCCTAAACGACTCAATTCTATAGTAAAAAATGTCTTGGAGTTATACCTAGGACATGAGAGTATCCTAATAAACTAAAAGACTCAAAAATATCATTAAAGGACAAGCCTATCCCTAATATACGCCTTTGACATTAAAGTATCCTAGAAATCACATAGGACTCGGTTCTAAGATAAATTACTAAAACATCCCTACGGTGTACCTTCGAGAAGAAAGTATCTCGATAACCCTAAAAGACTTAATAACATTATGAAAGGATAAACCTATCCCTAATGTATGCTTTCGACATGAAAGTATCTCCATGATCATGTAAGACTTAGTTCTATTGTAAAATCCTAAAATGTCTATAAAGAACTCAAAATCATCATTAAATGACAATCATACACTAAATGGGTGACTTGGATGTCAAAGATGATCTAACATACAAAAATTTCTAATAGGTCCTTAAATTTCTCAATTGCACTAACACTAAAATGGCTTAAAATTCTAAAATTTTCTTAAATTGTCCAAAATACCCTAAAAGGGTAATTTGATATTTGAAAAAACCCATTAAATCCTAAAATATAGGATTTACTAAATGGACCCTAAATTTTTCTAAATTTACAAAATAGTCCATAAATGAAATAAAATGCATAATCAAACATTAAACATATCAAAATCAACATTAAAAATTTACCAAATAATCCAAGAATGATTCACCCCAAACCGTTGGCCTTGGAACAATTTTTTTGGCTTTTGCAAATATATCCTTAAACTTTTTATAATTAATAAAGACTCTTAAAAGGCTAGAAATGCATGATATGCATTTAAATATGTCAAAAATGTATAAAGACACCTTTAAAGGTCACATAAAGCAGTCGACCAAGCTTGGATGACCTTGTAAAGAGTTTTTGCAATTATGCAATTTGATCTCTATATTTTCCATAATTATAAGATGCCCCAAAAAATCAAAAACTTCATAAAAAGAAATCTTACAGGTTTCAGCCAACCTAGGAATATCTTTCCAAGGCCTTCAAAATTTTGGAAAAATTATTTTTATGTCCCTATAACTTTCAATTATTACAAAATAGTTCTAAATATCACTAAAACAAGCATGAAAGTTCTTTAAAAGGCCATCGTCATATTTAACTATCACTAAGAACAACCAAAAAGAAATAACAACATAAAAATATATCCTAGTTCTATGAAGCTTACATCATCATCAACATGCATGAAATCAGGGAATAAATGAACATATCAACATACTTTATCACCAATCAACGTGAAAATAACTGAGGAAAATAGCTTAAAATTATGTACATGCAAAGATAACATCATTTCCATAACAAACATATATTTTCTTGATGAAAATCAACTTATTGTTAAGAAAAATCAAATTAAACAACCAAATAATATAATTGTTAATGGCTTTCATACTTGGCTTGTAAACATGGATCAAAATCCATAAGCACAAATAGTCATAAGACTCATTAAGACAAATAAATATGAATAAAATGAACAAAAATCAAAATATTTCTAAGTGATTCAACTTTTAAAGTTTGAAAACTTGAAAAACTTAAAAATTCATAGGAAATAACCAAGTTTTTGCTATGGAAACCATTTCCCCTTAAACAAAACATCCTCCCCTTATTTATATGGGGGAGGATTACGCAGTGGGATGAAAAAAAAGCCTTGGCTGAAATTCTTTTTCATTTTTGTTCTTATTATAATTTTTTTATTTTTTGGTTGATATTTTCAGTTTGATAAGAATGAATTAATTATTTTTATCATTTTGTGCTACACATCATGCATTAGTCATATTCTGATTTGGAGATCATGATGACTTAGATAAGTTTAACTAATGGGATGGTTAGGATATAGCTAAACTAGTTATGGAAAAATTTGATTCCAAAAAAATTAATTGATGTAATTAAATTATCAAATTCAAAAAATTAAAATAAATATAAAAGAATTTTGAAAATGAAAAACGAAATAAAATCATAATTGTAAAAAATCTTGATTGGAAATTCCAAACTTGTAAAATTTTATGAGAATAACACTTAAGGAAGAAAATTATCTATAACATAAATGAAAAATTTTTAAATGAATCATAATTTCAAAAATTAGATCCATGTTATTTTATTGAAAATATACAAAAAAATTTAAAATTTTGAACTCTATAAAATCTTACAAAAAAATTTATAGAGAAAAAAGTTTGTGTTTTGATACGAGGAAATTTCATAAATAGGTCTGAATTTATAAAAATGAATTAAATTCAATGCACTATTTAAAATATTAATCGATAAAAATAACAAGAATGAAAACCTGAAATCCAGAGAAAGTTTTACCAAAATAATTTCATAAGCAAAACATTCACGGTACTATAAAAAATTCAAAATTAACAAATATTTGCCAACTTGACACCTCATGGTATATAATGACAACATGAAGTTTTTTAACCTTTTTTATTTTTTAGAGTGAATGTTGGCGTAGGTACCATACTAGTATCAGTATAAGCATACGATGGTTGACTTACCAAATTTCATGAAAAAATTTTAAAATATCCCTAAAATTGGGAAACTTGATCATAACATCATATCTAGAAATGAATTTTATATTTTCAAAAGAATAAATTTAAAAACCAATTTTTTACCTTAATATTCATTTTTATATCTAATATTTATTCTCTATAGCCCCCAAAATGGCAATTTTTCTATCATGTACATGAGCAGTTATTTAGGCATGACCAAATAAGTAAAAAAGGCCTAATCCACCTAGAAGACGTCTAGCCCCATTGGGGTAATTACCTAATTTTTTATCTTAGATATTTAAGGATTGCTAGGGGATGGCTAGGAAAAAATTAAGTGTCCAGAAGTGCCTAACTATGTGGGCTCTCTAACCATCACAGTTTCATCCTCATATTTTAAAGGGATTGATTTGGCATTTTTGTATAGGAAGGAAGTTGGAACTTCTATGATCATTTTCAGCAAAGGTGTTGAATTGTTTACGCCAAAGCTGTGTTGCCTACTATAGATGATAAAAGGTTTGCCTATCCTGTATGGAGGTTATTGTTCGTTTCTTGATTATTGTCACCATGTACCTCTTCATCCTTTGATGATTTGAAGTGACTACATATGATGATTCATAGAGTGGTTAAGCCTTTAAGTTATCCCTTGATCAAGATTTGAATTAGGCATAGTGATATAAAAGGTAAAAATCATTTAGCGAATCGCTTATCCAACTAGTCTTAGAAGGTTATCATAAAGTGGCCATAAATCTAGAGTCTCCAATGATCATTTCGAGCTAGGAATGATCGGATGCCTATTGAAAATAAAATTTTGAGTTATGAAACTCGAAATATCGGATCTACAAGGTCCAAAGATTCGTTGGTTGGGTTCAGGAGTTGATTATGTGCAAGGAAAGATTAATACCCCCACTATGGCCGAAATTGATACCTACTAACTATATCTCATTTTGTTTTTGATTTAACTAGTTTATATTATTTTAATATAATCCCTTTTAATACATGAATTTTTGTGAAAACTATAGATTCAAGTTTTGAAAGAAAATTTGTATCATCTATGCGCCTTGAAGATATGGAGAACATGAGGATTTTAAAAAAAAATAATTTTTTGATTAAATTTTGAAAATCTGGGTATTTTGTGTTAAGCATTAGAGATATACCAATGCAGAACATTGTCTTATAAATTTTATGAAAACAATTTTTAAACATAGATATGTGATGGTCACTACAGAAGGGAACACATTAGTAAGATGAAAAATAAAATAATATCACATAAAAATAATCACACATGGAAACATAAAGATAAGGAGGGACGATCAGAATGTATCTCGTAATTGTTTTTAATTTTTAAAGAATAATCGAGATGAAAACTTTGAAAAGTGGTTGGATTCGGTAATAACTTGAGGGACAAGACAAGGTTTTGATTAAAATGGCCTGGGATATTCAAGAGAGAGAATTCAAATTTTTTATGAAAGCAAGGATGAAATATCCCTTCGAAAGGCTAGATTAGAGCATCCTTAATGGTGATGGTTTTGTCGTGTTCAAAGAAGGTTTTGATCGAAAGCCTTTTAGAAAGTTATAGGAAAAAAATTCAAATGTTAAATGAAAATGAGGGTTAGAGTATCCTCAAAGTGAAAATTTTATGTTTGTTTAAAAAAAGGTTTGACTAGGAATCTCGAAAAGATCTGGGATAAAAAATTTAAATTTTGAATGAAAAATGAGGTTAAGTATCCCCTTAGAAAATAGGGCCAGAGTATCCCCCAAAAAATAAAAATTTTAAAAGGAAAATTTTGGATAAAAGGTATTTTAAAAATAGGACCTAATAGTTTGAATAAAACTACTTTTTGTTTTAGCCTTAATCTAAGCCTAGATGACTTGCGTTATCTTATGTGACTCCATTAGGAGTCAATCAAGGGCACTTTAAGACACTTGAATGTATCAATAAAGGTGGTTCAAGAAATTAGGTTGATTTCAATTGCAGAAACAAAGGACTACATCACGTTGTCTCCCTTCTCGAATTTATTCTGGGTAAATTCAAAAGTATTAGGAAAGGGTTGAGGTACCATTGGAAATATGACTCGATAAGGTTTAATATAAAATATTCTAAAAATTCTAAAAAATCACTTTCTAGGCAGAATTAAATTTTAAAGTTGGGTTTGTTTTGATATTGGTAGCATTACAGGGGAAAAGACATTATAAAGTTTGGAAAATCATCTCAAACTCATTCGATATTGTTAAATCATAAATGATACCTTTCTAAAAAAGGAATTTCATAAACTTTCTAGGAAAATTATTTAAAAAATTCAAAAAAATCAGATGATAGGTCAATTTGACCCAAATAGAATACAGTTTGTTGATTCTAATGGTTCCAAATAGCGAGGGTTCAAAAAGCCATAACTCCCTAATCCAAAACAGTTTGGGGGGAAACAAGACACGGTTAGAAAGGTAATTCATTATTTTTTCAAGGAAATATAGCAAAAAATTCCAAAAAATGTGTTTGGTCTAGAAAACAATTTTTTAATACTAGACATACTGCTACTAAAAGAAAACAAAGGAGTTTTTTTTTATATTTTTGGGTTTCTCAAGACTAAACTTAAGCTAAGGACATCCAAACATTTATGATAGAAAGCGATAGGTGACATGGGCATCATGAATTTATTCCACAGCCCTGGAGTGGTTCGGGATAATGAAACAACCCTTTCGATCATGCCAATAATATTTATATTAAACTCGAGATCAAGGCTTAATATTTTAACAAATAAAAAGGCATTTTCTAAGAAAACAACATTTCCAAACATGCAAAGTTTGATTTGTCCTCAAGATGGAAGGATAATTTCGTGAAAACATCAAATCCATGCTAGTCTCTATCTATTAGATGTAGTATAGATCAAACTGAGGGTTTTAAAAATCAGATTCTTGTGATAAAAATGCATACATTTTGACAAAAATGATATAGATTAAATGTAACATACATAATAGTGAGTATGGACAACATATTCGAACAAACAAGATGTATTTAACAATAGAAGATGGAAAATATAAGATAATGACAAATGGATGCATGAGAATATTAAACTTATAAATAACATCTAGAATCAAGCCATGTATGATGGTATGAACATGTTTAACGAAAAAAAGCATGCTGGAATTTTTAAGAAAACAATTTTGTTTTATGAAACCTACCAAGATGCAAGAAATGCACGAATATGCTTGAGACATGATAGGGTAAACATTTAAACATGAGATAAATATGCGAAAGTGGATGAAACATGGTAAGAAATCCATGAACAAAAGTTTTTATGATGGTAAAAATAAAGTATGGCATGTTTAACCATCCAAACAACATCAAGGCATCAAGAAGATCATCAAAATCCTAAGACTACCACAACTAAAGCCATAAAAATGCATAGGATTCTTAGAAGGGTCATGGTAACATAAAAAAGCCACTAGAACAATGTAAATGCTGAAAAATAAAAAAAAATATATGCAGAGGAAATAAAGGAAAATATACCAAAAACCTCAAGCTTCAACCTTTTTCTTTGAGCAAAAACTTTAGTCTTACTTTTTTTCCCTCTTTGGATGTTGAACAACAATAAAATGATGAAAGGAAAGAACATTATAGTTAAGGTTAGATGGATGGGAGTTTTAAAAGGAAAATGAGTGAAATGAAGGTTTTGGAAGGGTTTTTAGTGGTGCTCTTAAAGAGCTACAAGAATAGAGAAAGGTTTTTGGATTTTTGGTGGCTAAAGGATATTGAGAGAATATATGAAAGTGAGTGCTTTCTCTATTGAGAATGTGTGGTAGGGTTTTTGCTTTCTTTGTTTGTCTCTGTCTCAGCTTAGCCAAATTTGGCAGATATAGCCGTGTGAATATGAAGACAAAAATGCAAAAAGCAAGGGTGCTATAGGTTTTGTGCATGTATCTCATACAAAGACAAGGTACTGTGCCCAGCTACCATGCAAACTCATTGGTTTATTTAGCAAAAACAGTGGATCAAGACTACTTTATGCAGCTAAGCAGTGAGAAAAATTAGCTTTAAGCTTTAACAATTTGCATAATATCATAAAATATCCTTTGTCATTAGCTATTTGGGCCTTAAAATTTGTTTAAATCTAGTTATAAGTCCATAGCTAAGGCATGGTATGAATTTTGATGATTTTTAATGTAAGAAACATGTTTAAGCCAAATTTTTAGATCAATGGTGCAAGGGCTAAAAAATGGCTCAAGTTGGGTAAAAATGCCTTGTTGTACTGATAAAATATTTTGTATCGATACACAGAGCAACTTTTACCCATGAGTATTGATACAACAAACATGTATTGATACTAAGAGCAAAAAAAATGTTTTCAATCTTTAAACTTAAACATATGCATAGATATTATATGGGCTTGTATCGATATTTTCACTTAAGTATCGATACATTTGGCCAAAAATCACAATTTTCGCTACTATCAAGGCCTATATCGATACAAACATTTTAAGTATTGATACCGCACCTTAGGTACCTTTTGTATTGATACTAAATGTGAAAATTTGAATTTTAGCAGTGCAAGTGCTTGGTATTAGTGCCTACACACCAATACGACTTGCACGGAGCTTTGGATCTTTGAATTACTCACTTTGATTGAAAATGATGGGAAATTAAGCCTTGCTCATTTGTATAACTCCTAAGATGCTAGATGATGACCTCTGATGCCTTAAATGATGGCCTGGATAAAATGAGGTGTCTACAGTTGTCCTTCTTTAGCCGTTGCTGAGTATCAGGAATAGAGTAAAGATAAATAGACACCATGTTGTTAGAGGTAGGATGATGTTTCTTATGTACATGCAAAAATAAAGTTTAATTAATGTTTTGCCATGACAAGCATAATATATTGGCGATAATTTTGACAAAAGTCAGAATTTTTTTTTAGGTTTACCTTTTCTAGTAGGCTTTTGAATTCTTTTCTAAGGTTTGACCTTTTTAGATAAGCACTAGCTATTGTAGACTTTGACTTGATAGGTACCTAGCTCTTTGTGGGTAGACTGTATTAGCCCCCAAGTTTTTGTAGATAAATTCCATTGGTGTACAGCTTTTTGTGGATAGACTCAACTGGTGCTTGACTCTTTAGAAATAGCTTGGTTGGTGCCTAACCCTTTGCAGATAGACTCGATTGGCATTCAACTCTTTGCGGACAGACTTGATTGGTGCTCGGCTCTTTATAGATAGACTCAATTTGCATCTAGCTCTTTATGGATAGACTTGACTATTGCTTGGCTCTTCGCAAACAAACTTGATTAAAGCCTAGCTTTTTGTAGACAAACTTGATTAGTGCCTAGTTCTTTACAAATAAACTCGACTAGCACTCGACTCTTTACAGACAAACATGGTTGATGCTTGACTTTTTATAGATAGATTCAATTGGCGTAAACTCTTTGTGAATAGACTTGGTTGGTGCCAAACTCTTTGCAAACAAACTTGATTGGCATCTAGCTTTTTAAGGACAAATTCGATCAGTGCTCAACTTTTTACAAACAAACTTGATTGATGCCCAGCTCTTTGTAAATAGACTTGATTGGTGCTCAGTTTTTTATGCTCTTGGTGAACAGACTCGATTAGTGCCTAGCTCTTTGTGAATAGAAGCAATTGACAGACAACCTTTTATGGATAAACTTGATTAGTGCTCAGTTCTGTGCAAACAGACTCAATTAGTGCTTGACTTTTTATAAACAGCCTCGACTAATGTCTAGCTTTTTATAGACAGACTTGATTGGTGTTTAATTTTTTACGGATAGACTTGATTGGTGCTTAATTCTTTATGGACTAAACAATATGAATTAGAGATCTTTCCCAAATAGCTTTTCGATTTACAAGCTTATAAGGTTAGGGATTTTTACCAAAAACCTTTTTAGGGTTTTTTGAAACAAAAATTTATACTTGAAATTTTATGCTAGTTTGAGTTTTGTGAGTAGGAGTTTGTACCTGAAGGGTATTAATTATTGTATGAAAGATGCATTAAGATGCAAATACAAGCTTAAGTAATGCCAAAATGATGACTTTAAGAGCCTAGTTTGGCTATTGATTTTGGACATTCCATTCATTTATTCTTCACTGAGTTTGATAGGGTCATCTCATTCCTAGGATTCACTAAGTTGGTTTTAGATTTCTTTAGGTTTTAAGTGTTGAGGTTGCTTTTAGAAGGTATGGATGGCCTTTAATCGTGAAAAGACAGTCCTGAGCTTGCAAGCATGTGTGGATGATTTCCTTTGTCAATTCTGATTTGATGGTGTTTTTGGTGATTCAAGTGGTTTAATCTGAACTTGGTTGTTTCGGGCTATTTGGAAAAGGATTTATGCCCCTTAACTTTAGGATGAGATTTAATGACAAGAAGGTTTTAAACATGTTTTCAAGATGTGAGGGTTGAAGGGTAAGACTGATCATGGCTACCAGGTTCATTCTCAATCTTTAAATGTAAAACAAAATTCCTAAAAAGTTTTCATCTTTCAAAGTAATGCTGGGAAATCCTGTTATCAATTATATTCATTTATTAAACATCATCAATTAAATGATAAATGCGATGCAACATAGGATGCATGAGTTATAAAAGAACTTTAAGGAAAATTAAGTAATTATATAAAAAAAAAGGTACGAGTTATGAAAAATTCTGAGATCATAAAAGATTTGAAGTTACAAAAAAGTCAACAGTTGTCCCTCTAGCTATTTAACCCTGGGTTTCGATGACATGAATTTTTGACTGAGTGCTTTTTGAGACCTTTTTTAAGGGTTAATCCTTTTGGTATTGGCTGACTCATGATAAGATTCTTCAGATTACCATATGATAGAATGGTTACCCTGAGGTTAGAAAGACACCATTTTTTAAGCATAGCTAAGAATAAAATTTGGCAGAGTAAGTTAGCATGGAATATATGGGTCAAGTTGTAATTTGGTGTTTTGGTCAAGAAAGAGTGGTTCTAGATTGGGTTAAATTTTATAGATATTTTGGTTGCTTACGCTTGCTTTTTGGGTTTTTTAGCTTGAGCAGGTTCATATTCTTGAATGCTCCTTTTCTCTTTTCTAAAGAAAAAGAAGGATAAAATCCTTTTTTAAGTTTGCATCCTTAAATTCTTTTAGGCTTAGTATTTTTTGGCAGAATCAAAATTAATAGGATTAGGCAAATCACTGTTGTTCATCTTAGTTAAAATCAAGGCTTATCCAAAAAACATGCATTTAACCATGTACGACCTTTCCCAATTGGGAGTCCATTTTCCTCAAGCATCTGTATAAATTAAAAGGATTTATTTGAGTACTAGGTCACCTTCACGAAACTGATGAGAATAAACCTTTTTTTATTTTCTTTCATCATGTGTTTTTGATACGTTTGTCCACGATAATGGCTTTCATTCTTTTCTTTTGAATAAGATTGAGTTGTTCATATCATTCTTGACCCATTTATTATCTTCAACTTATGATTCCCTTAAAATTCTAAAGGAGGGGATCGTAACCTTGGTAGGTAGAATAGCCTTTATGTCGTAAACCAAACAAAATAAGGTTGTAGCCATAAACATTTAAATTGCTATGCAATAGGCGTGTAATGCAAAAGGTAACTTTTTGTGCCAATCTTTGAATGTTTCAGCCATTTTTTTTACTATTTTCTTGACATCCTTATTGGCTACTTTGACTGCCTTGTTTATTTCTGGATGATATGGCATCAAGTTATAATGCTGAATTTTAATTTCAGAATAGATTGCTTACATCATCTTATTTTTCAAGTTGCACGCATTATTTATGATGATTTGTTTGAAAAGCCCATATTTGTAGATTATGTACCATTTCATAAATTTACACATAACAGATTTAGTGAGTTGGCATAAAAAGCTGCTTCTACCCACTTAGTGCAATAACTAATAGCAACCAAAATGAAGTAATGTCTGTTAGAAGCCTTACGGATGATCAGTCTAATCATATTTATGCCATACATAGAAAAAGGCCACGGAGCTATCATAACATGCAAAGGTGATAAGGGGACATGGATTTTGTTTGCGTAGATTTGGTATTTGTGGCACTTTTGAGCATGGTTAATGCAACCTTTTTTTAGCGTCAACCAATAATAGCCTAATCACATGACTTGTTTCATCATTTAGTGTTTATCGACATGTGTATCATAGATTCCTTCATGGATTTCTTGAAGAATTCTGTTGGCTTTGGAGGCATCCACGCATCGAATAGCACCTGATCTTAACCTTTCTTATATAAAATTCCACCATCCAAAATAAAGTTCATAGCCATTCTTCTAATGGTTTTCTTATCAGTTTTAGTGGCACACTTAGGGTATTATTGATTTTTGATGTACTTTAGGATGTCATGATACCCTTTCAAAAATAAATTGTTATCGATAGTGTCTCTTATCCTGAATATGCACATTAGATCCTTATTAAAGAATTCAAAGTCCAAAGGTTGATAGTAATCCATTACTCAGCTTACCAAAAAATCTATTATTGCTCTACCTTTAATGGCTTTTTGGTTTACGTACATGATGTTATATTCGGAGAGCAAGACTTGCCACTTGGCTGATCTCCTAACAAGGAAGGGGCCTTGCATAAATACTTGATGGGATTGAGTTTGGCAATCAGCCATATGGTATGGTATAGCATGTATTGCCTTAACCTCTAATGGTTAAGGCTAGAGTACAACATAACTTCTCTATTGTTGAATAGTTATTTTCACTTTATGAACTTCTTGCTCAAGTAATAGATAGCCTATTCCTTTTTACTTGACTTGTTATGTTGACGCAATACATAGCCCATTGACATGTCAAAAATTAATAGGTATAAGATTAAAGGTCGATTGGGCACTGGTGGCATAAGTATTGGCATGTTTGAAAAATAGTGTTTGACTTTATCAAAGGCTTTCTAGTACTCTTCATTCCATGTTTTAGGATTTTTTTCAAATTAATTGAAAAATTGAATTGCATTTATCAGTTAGCTGAGATATAAATTAGGCTATATAGTTTGACCTTCCCAAAAAACCCTCACTTCTTTTAAGGTTCGAGGCAGTGGTAGGTTTTAAATGGCCTTGACTTTGTTGGGGTTGACTTTTATTCTTTTTTTCCCTCATAATAAAGCCCAATAGTTTGCAAATACGATGCAAAATGTGCATTTAGCAAGATTTAGCTTGAGTTGGTATTTGCAAAATTTTTTAAAGAATTTTCATAAGTTAACAATGTGTTCACTCTCTTTTGGTAATTTGGTGATCATATCATCCACATAGACCTCTATTTCTTTTTGCATGAGATATTGGAACAGCATTACCACTGCCCTTTGATAAGTTACCCTGGCATTTTTAAGCTCGATTTCATCATCTTGTAGCAAAAAGTGCCCCACATAATCACATAGGTGGTTTTTCCATGTCTTTAGCTACCATTTTAATCTAGTTGTAACCTAAAAAATCCATCCATGAAGGAAAGTAGTGCATTTTTGTGATGATGTCTACTAAGGTGTCGACATAAGGTAAAAGGGATATTATCATTTGGGCTAGCTCGATTGAAGTCCCTATAGACTTCACACATCCACACATTGCCATTCTTTTTAAGGATTAAGACTATATTGGCCACCCATTCAGGATATTTATCTACTTCAAGAAATCCTACCTCAAATTGCTTCTTTATTTTATCTTTAATCTTCAAAAGCATCTTCGATTTTATCCCTCTAAGTATTTATTGTATAGGCTTGCATTCAGGTTTGAAGGGAAGTTTATGGACCATCATGTTGGTGTCTAATCTAGGCATGTCTTGTAGGAGTAGGTGAACACTTCCTAATATTCTTGAAGGAGATGTATCAATTTAGTTTAGATTGATGGTTTTATGGAGGCTCCAATCTTGACTTCTTTTTAATCTTCTTCTGTTTTAAGGTTTTCATTCTCAGTGGGTTCTTCATAAGGTAAGATTTATTTTTCTTCTTGTTTAATTAATCTCAATAGGTTTGAGGGTACAGGACTCTTTTCAAAATCTTTTTCAAACTCGATTTCATCAATACCGATTTGTTGCTTAAAATTGATAAATGGAATTTCATATGAATATTCATGTACTTGGTTTCATTCCAAACACTTGGAACAAACCTTAGAAACTAGTCTCCCAAACTGTTGTTAACATCTTCGACTCTTCAATCGCATTGATGGAGAGATCCCTAAATGCCTTGTTTAGTATAAATGCAACATTGTCATAGCCAACATTCAAACATCTTCTTGGGAAAAAACTTTCCCAGAGTGGTAGAAATATCATTGATTCTTACCCTTAGTCTTACCCACCAAGTGGGCTATCATCTTCTGATAGTTTTTTTGAACTTGTTTTCTTTTTTGTTGTTAACTAAGCTTAAACCTCAACCCTCTTTTGTTGCTTTGATTAAAAACTTTCAAAGCTTTGACAATTCTTTAAAGATGTTTTCTAAATCATTAGCCCAGGCACCCTTGCCGATGATTAACTTTGGACCTATATATGTACTCTTCAATAGATGAGGCTTACCCATTGACAACCCTTCCTTGACATAAGTGTCATGATAAACTTAAAGAACTAAAATAAGGATTCTAAAACATCTTCATCAGGTTTAATATATGAGGCATTAATTGAGGTAGTAGCAATAATATCTTGTTTACCCTATCTTTTGATGCTGACAACCTTGTTTTTAATGATAAATTTTGACTTTTAATGCAGAGATTATGGTTTTGCCACTCATAGAATGAATCCAAGGCTTCTCCAACAGGCAGTTATATGGCAAAGCGATGTCCATCAAATGAAAGTCAACCTCATAAGTGCATGGGTTGATTTAGAGTGAAATGGTGATGTTTCCCATGATGTTTTTAAAAGTTCCATCAAATGCTTGCACACCATATGACTGTTCTAGATATAAGATGCATTAATGGGGAGCTTGTTTCATGCATGATATGAGCATTACATTCAAAGCTAACCTATTATCAATAAGCACCTTGAGTATCATGTTGCCATTGTAATATATGGTAATGTGAAGGGATTTATAGTTTTTTCTTGTCATCACTAAAAGACATATAGTTGTCGACAATGATGTTGCTTACTATATAGTCCAACTGACGTACAAATATGTAAGGAAGGACGCATGCCTCATTCAAGACCTTAAACAGAGCATTCTTATAAACTTTAGAGTTCAATAGCAATGACAGCATAGATATCTTAGCAGGTTGCTTGTTTAACTGATTGACAATGTTATATTCGCTATGTTTGATGAACTTAAAAAATTTCATAGCTTTTTTCTCGCTTACTGGCTCTTTAATGGCTATTAGGTTTGATTTTTAAGTTATAAATTTTGGTGCTTGAAGAATAAAAGTAGTGTTCTTTTGCTAGACTTTACTTCTTGATTTAGCTATGGCATAACATTTGTCACTCCAAGTTAGATGGCTACCCCTAAAAGGTTAACATTTATTGCTTGCTTACTAAATTCTCTAGTGGTTAAAGTTTTGATTTCGTATTTCCAAATAATCACCTTGTCGTCCTTATGAGAGAAAAAAGATGGAAGCTAAATGATTATCTTCAGCGTGGCTAAACAGGGGCAGCTTTGACTCTCAATCAGTTGTTGAATAAGGCCAATGACTTTTTAACCCCATAGCGATGATTGCTTCTATCCCTTTCTATGGCATTGATTGATGGTATTGCATTTGCTAACTGAGTATGTGACATTTGCTTTTTGTTGTAGAATTCAATGTAGCCCGTATTCATCATTCTTTGAACCATAACATGAAACTCTTTACACGTTTGGAGATTATAGCCATAGATAGTATGGAAATCATAAAAGTCATTGATTCTTTCTTCTATCCTTTTAGCTTGTTAAACAAATTGGCTTGTACCAAGACTTGCCAAACTAGATTAATTGGTGTCCTAACTTCATCTAATGTCTTTATGATCTCTCAGCCCTCTTCAATAGCCATTTTCTTTATATCAGATTTAATATGGGCTTAGGATGAGCTAGATCCAACACCTGATTTTGGCCCTTGTTCAACTTTAACTTTTTTTTCCTTAAAGATATCTCTTTTATACGAGTCATTTTTCATGGCCTCATCGATCATTCCACATAATACGACTATGTTTGCTACCCTTTACTATCTTTTTAAAATAAAAGGTTTGTAATCTGCCAACAAACCAAGTAATAATCTCTTTCTCTATCAACAAGGGGTAAATCTAGGTGGCCTCTTCCATCGACCTCCTTATAACATATTGCTTGAAATTTTCATTAACTTTCTTTTCCATGTTTATGAAAGAGAAACACTTTGAAACCTAATTAATAGTAGGTCTCTTCCCATCTATGGCATTAATAGATAGATCGATGTACTTATCCTACTCTTTATGGAACTCAACTGTAAATCAGTTTATCATGCCTTAGACCAGCTTTAGGATAAATGGGCAGTGTTACAAAATATGTTATCGACCGCAGTGGTAGCAAAATGGTTTAATGGTCTCTTTACTCTGGTTTGTAGCACAACATTATTCCAGCCTTAATAAAAGCCTGCCATACCTTACTTATTGGAATCTTGACTTCTCTAATGCTTTTTTAGACCTAACACTTTTTCTATCAATTACTGCATTCACTTTTGGCTCTAAATAGTTAGGAATTGGATTTGCTCTAATGTCAAGGGGCCATTACCCTCTTCTTCCAAAAGACAAGCCTGGTGGAACGTGTAGCGCACTCGCTTATATGCCCAAAGACCATCCCTTTCTTATCCGATGTGAGATTAATGCACGCTACCTACTTTTTAGAGCGCTTGGCGTGACATTCTCCCCCACCCAATCTTGTGATGCCCCTGTCATTGGTTTCTTCACCATTTCTATCTACTCTTCCCCTAGGGTGTTTGTCATGGAGTCACAGTTAGTCCATCCTACCTACCTCACTCGTTGGGGTACTCAACGTGAAATCGGATGGTCAAAGGTTGGCTTTGATACCACTTATCATGGGGCCATTACTCTCTTTCCAAAAGACATGCCTGATAGGATATGCAACATACCCACTTATATACCCATGACCTTCCCTTTCTTATCCGATATGGGATTAATGCATTCTGCCTACTTTTTTTAAGCGATTAGCGTGACACTAACACTTGGTTTAGGCCCTTATTCAACCTTCATCACGTCTTTTTCTAATAAGCTCTGTACTTTTCTTTTGAATAAGGTGTAATTATCAATAAACTAAACTTATGCTCTAGCATGGTACTCACAATAAACATTTTTATCATACCATTTGGGATATGATAATGATCTAGGGTTTATGAATACCAGGGCTACTAGTTAACCTGCCAGTGATAGGAAAAAAATCTTTTTGTATGAGTAAAAAAGTGGCTCAAGGTGTTCTTTTTCTTGGGGTGCTTATCGATTATGCAGGGTTTTTACATTGTTTGTATTACGGGGTTACATGCCTTGAATAGTGTTTTAGATAAGATTCGATGTGAAACTCATTATTGGATTAAACCTGACAGAATGAACTACTTGTAGTACTGGTAAGTAGGGTAAAAACCCTAATGCACATTGTTTGGGAAGCACATACTCTATGCCAATTGTGGATTTTGAGTGAACTTTGCATGGCTTTCACTAATAGCATTTACCTTCTTTTCCTCACTCTTGGTAGTTGATTTTTTACTTAACCCAAATGATTTTCCAATGGATAACTTACCACTTTTGATAGCGTTATCAATCATTTTGCCTGATATAACCATATTGGAGAAATTTTTCATGGTATTTCCCACTAATCTTTCATAGTAAGGTGCTCATAGGGAGCTTATAAACATGACTATAATCTTTTTCTCTATCAAAAAAGGGTGAACTTAAGTTATTTCTTCTCTCCACCTCTGAGCATACTATTCAAAGCTCTCAAAGGCTTTTTTCCCATGTTCATAAAAGAAAGATGATCCAAGGCCTAGTTGAACATATGCTTGTATTAATCAAGGAAAACATAAGCTAAATCTGCCTATGAATTTTGATGGGATTTAGCCTTATGTACCAATGGATGGTTGCCCTAGTCAGGCTATCCTAGAAGCAATAAATTAGCAGTTTTTGTTTTTCTCGTACCCAACCATTTTAAGGTAGTACATACGAAGATGGGTAGTCAGGATCATACTTTCATTGCATTTCTTAAAATCCAACACTTTAAATTTAGATAGGATGACAAGGTAAGAAATCAGCTCAAAGACTTGGCATTTATAATCTGAAATTTATCATTTCTTTGATAGTTCAAAAGTGTTTTCCCAATGATTGATACTTATCTAAGTTTTCATTATTTTTTTTTTTAAAGATTTCTTCACTCTTTCTTACTCTAATTACTTATTAAGATCTAGAACTATATGTCTTGCTAGTGAAGAGCTTGCACTGAGAAATCCTTAAACTAGATGGGGCATCATTGCTGGGTTAATATACATAATGATTGAGTTGATAAAGTCATCGCTATTGATGGATGTTGTTCCTGTGATGCCCCATCTCAAGCATTGATGGCTTCAATTCCACCATTTAAGTTGCTTTCAATATTAATCAATTCTTTTCTCATGTTGACAGTGCTCAATTACCCTTTTTCTTTCAAAACCTCAGACAATAGCTTGGCCAATGCCATAATCTAAGCTTGGAGTTCCTTATTCTTATAGAGTGATTACTCTTAAAACTCCCTATACATGAGCTCAAGCCGCTTGATGTAGGCTTAATGATCATTTTCTATGGCTTTTCAGTGATTATGGGTGTTATACCGATGATAAATGGTAGGTTGCACTTTATAGAGCACTTTCGCCTTAGATTATTATCAGATTAGACTTTTATGATGTGTCATGAGAATGCTTAATGAGATGACAGTGAGTATGCAATTATGAGGGTAGATGACTATTAACTTAAATGAATAAAACAATAAAAGAATTAGAATGAACAATTGGATTAAAGGGCAATTTCACCAATAGCATGTTTCATTAAAGCAACAAAATATCTTGATTACATGATTGCATTTGGAAATGCCTAACACAGTTACGTTATTTGATCCATGTTTTGAGAAATACAACAATTTTTGTTCATGGGCTCCGATAGGTAGATGTCAAGTATTAAGGATCGAGCTATGTCCATCATGTACTCAACCTCTAATTGGGTAGCATGAATCTACTCGGTGAAATGACGATGGTGGTTTTAATAATTCTAGCGTGCCTAATTAACTATCCATAGCCACTTTTGTTCTCACTACTTGAAGACCTTTACTAGGTCATTGACTTGGCCTTAGTAAGCTTGTAGAGAATGCTCTAAATCTTAGATTTTGAGTGTTAGAGCTTCATTCTCGACCTAGTTTGCTCTAAAGTCCTAGGTGTCGTAATGTGGTCTAGATACGAATTCTAACCAAGCTCGACTTAAATGGCCTTCGCTCTTATATTTATTAAATTTGTTATTATTTTATATTTTCTTATTTGTATAGGCCATATCATTATTGAAATCTTTTCACTTT